>KZ119415.1:0-18636 GCA_002153405.1 Mycosphaerella populi pn0402
CCCTCACACCGAGGTTCGTGCTCTCGAGCGCGAGGTCGGCCACCTTCTCTCCAGCCTGGGCAGCCTGTCTCCATTTGTCAACGGTGGCACCAGCCCTAGTGACGAGTCTAACGGGAACTCCAAGCTGTAAGATTGTCACTACCACTGTTTCTCCTCCCAATCTTTCTAATCACGACCTGGTAGGATCTCTCCGTAATTGGATTGATATCTTCGGCTTTTCATCACATATCATTTTTCCTTTCAGCGTGCGATTTCTTTTACTTTTACTTTTGCTTTTGTTTTTTTTCCGGGTTTTGGTGGATATGGACATTTTCTTTTTCTCTTTTTCGATTTTCTGATTGAAATACCCTTTTTCTAAACTTTTCGTTAAGATGCTTGAGCATCTTGCGCCCGAAAATGCGATACTGCGAAATCTACAATGATAGATATTGAATGAACAAATCAATTGATTGAACATATCTACCTGAAGAGACATCTAAACCCCTCAAGCTAGTAAACATGCGAGTCGGATCGGGGCAACTGCGATCCGCCCCACCAGGCGCTAAAAAACGAGCTGCTTACTGCAGTGGTACAAGCCTTGAAAATCTGATTTCTAAGGCTTGATAAACAATGGGTCCCCTACCTTAAATTGTTGGCCCACAAAAATGCAGAGTTTACCAGCAAAAGACGCGGCGATATGAATTCCTCCGCTTTGCCAGGGCGTGAGCCGAGGTCCCTGGATGAGGGCAAAGTACGGAGTAGTTCCATCGTCTTCGAGATTGGCGATCATATTTTTTTTGTTGAATCATCATTCACCGTCTTCATTTAAAAAGCTGCACCCCGTAATTGGGCTTGCCCCGGTATACTGGACAATCTTTGCTACTGTGCAGATTTAATTAAACCTCCATCCCCGCAACACGCCTACATCCCTGCGCTGCACGCCGATCAGGCTCCTCGTCTCTAATCATAATGCCTTCTCCATTGGCAGACCCCGTCCAGCTGCCATGCGGTCTTGTTTTCCGTAACAGGCTTTCCAAGGTAAATTCAGATAATCCACTACCTTCAAACACACCGCTGACCCCCACAGGCCGCAATGGCCGAAATGCTGGGCGGCAAATACAACAGCGCAAACGATAGACTCGCCAGCGCTTACGGCCCCTGGGCCAACGGTGGCTGGGGAAGCATCCTTACCGGTAAGCCATCGCAATCGCCACCACAACCGCGCATCCTAATCAGAACCCACTAACCCACCAAAAGGCAACGTCCAAGTCGACCTGGACCACCTCGGCACCCCGAATGACCCTGCCCTGCCCTCCGAATACACAGGCGAGGCCGCTCTTGTCGCGCGCTGGAAGCAGTACGCCGATACCTGCCAGGAGCATGGCACTCCCGCCCTCGTCCAGGTCTGCCACCCCGGCCGTCAGTCAACTCGCGGCGCAGGTAAGCGCGGCCTCTTTGCCGCGACTATTGCCCCAAGTGCCATTCCCCTGAGTCCGGGCGGTGGTCTGCTAGGGCGGATCATAGCCGCGATCGCGTGGAATAAGCCGCGGGAGATGACGAAGACGGATATCGAGAGGGTGACCAGGCAGTTTGTGGATACGGCGAGGCTCATGGCTGATGCTGGTTTCTCGGGCATTGAGTTGCACGGTGCACATGGATATTTGATAGATCAGTTCCTTAACCCGAAGGTAAATTAATCTTGCGGTTGTGCGAATTGGGAAACGTGGTTATGCTGACCATTTCAACTGCAGACAAACCAACGCACAGACGAGTATGGCGGCACACCTGAAAAGCGCGCCAAGTTCGTCCTGGATATCATCGCCCAAGTGCGAAAAGTCGTCCCCGCCAAATTTGCCGTGGGTATCAAGCTCAACTCCGCAGACCACAGCTCCGCAACCTTCGAAGAGACCATGACACAGGTCAAATTACTCGCAGAAGCCGGAATCGACTTCATGGAAATAAGTGGTGGTACCTACGAGGACCCCAAGATGATGAGCGTCTCCAGTGAGAAGACACCAGCCAAGTCCGAACGTACCGCGGCCCGCGAGGCGTTCTTCCTTGAGTTTGCGAAGACAGTGCGTGGCCGCCACCCTGGGTTGGTTCTCATGCTCACGGGTGGCTTCCGCAGCCGTGCTGGCGCGGAGTCTGCTATTCGGGATAACGCCTGTGACTTGGTCGGCATTGGGCGTCCTGCAGCGGTTGCTCCGAAATTCGCTTCCCTGTTACTGGATGAGAGTGTTCCCGATGAAGAGGCTGCGCTGCCATTGGCTAAGGCACCGGCTCCTTGGTTCATGCGCTATATACCTATCTCATTTGTCGGCGCTGGTGCTGAAACTGTAAGTTCTTTTCTTTGTTTCCTTGCTTGAGATGACGGTGCTAATTTGCTTTTAGCTGTATTATGGATTACAAATCCAGCGAATTTCCAAGGGCCTGGCTACAGTTATTCCTGTTTAATCTTTCTTTTCCTGCTATTTACCAACCCCCTGGTATCCGACTTTAGTCCTCTTGGACTTGTACATACTCGTTTGTTTGTTGTTGCGCTCGGACTAGACATGCTCGGTTTTAATTACATGTTCTGATGTTAATAGACCTTTACATACACGAATGGCATATCGCATGCATACTTTCAATTACCGGGGATTCATAATTATTCAGTCCGAAGTCAGCGGCCATTATTATATACTTAAGCGTCGTCTAGATTAACCAATCGGAGGTGTTGCGAATTGCACTCACGACATGATGTCCACTGGTCAAGTCAAGCAGTAGTCAAGCAGTCGTCAAGCAGTCGTCAAGCGGTCGCCAATCCGCTACGTATGACGTGTCAATGGAGTCGAAGCGAACAACATTCGAATTTTTCTATGACACATATTGCATGCATTTTACTTAGTATGGTTTCGGCGATATTGTTCGAGAATGGCCCGAAACCAGCAATTATCTCCAGTCGGGGCCCCCGATCGGACGTCCGACGCCACTGATCCACCGTCACATACAAACCACGCGGAATTGGCCCGACAACAAGCAGATTCAGTCCACCAGTGGAGAAACAGGTTAAGGTGCAAGCTTTTTTTGGCCCCGTCGGGCTCAAATCCGACTGTACTGGCACCGATTTTTCCAATCGAGTTCCAGATCCATTTGCCGATAATCCGAATAGCGGTACTGCTCTTAGTTCATATATGGCCACTCTCTCACTTTTCTGGGGAAGATTGGATGATACTCGAATGTGGAGAATTTCAATACTGAGTCGTCCCACAGAACGCCTCTGCCGAGCATCGACCATATCTTGGGCCTGTTCTAGCCATCTGTCCATACTATCATGACGGGGGACCGCCAAAGGGCGGCCGAAAAGGCACTTCATGACCAAACAAATATCCTTCCATTTGCCCAGCTCATGGTCGTCTTCTCAAGTCTGGCTATATCTCTCTTGATTGTCATGACCGATCAGAATGGCATCAGTGTTACTCTACCCACTGTTGCCCGCAAGCTGAATGCGCAGAACACTATTTCCTGGGCTGGTACCTCATCTCTTATAGCAAACACCACGTTTACAGTGCTTTATGGTCGCTTATCAGATATCTTCGGCCGGAAGATCGTCTATGTATCTGCTTTGGTCTTGCTCTGCATTGCAGACCTCTGCTGTGGTCTTTCAGTGAACCCAGCCATGTTCTATATCTTTAGAGGCATTGCTGGCATTGCTGGTGGTGGTGTCACATCCCTAAACATGATCATTGTTAGCGACATCGTGACACTTGAAAAGCGTGGGAAATATCAAGGGATCCTGGGTGCAGCTCTCGGCTTGGGAAACGTCACTGGTCCTTTTATCGCGTCTGCATTTATCATGAAGTCTACATGGCGTGGCTTCTTCTGGCTACTATCTCCACTGGCCGCCTGTTCAGCCCTTGTTGGGGTGTTTTTAATCCCAAAGACAACGCAAAAGAACTCGTTCATGACCAATATTCGTCGGATCGATTGGTGGGGCTTGCTTGCCTCTTCTGTTGGTGTAATCTTTTTATTGATTCCCATCTCGGGTGGTGGTGCATACTTCCAGTGGGACTCGCCAATGGTGATCAGTATGCTTGTGATTGGAGGTTTGTCTTTGATCGTTTTCTTCTTCATCGAATGGAAGGTGGCGTCGCTGCCTATGCTACCGAGTAAGCAATCTACTTGTACATTCATGTCACATTGGCTAACTTTCGCAGTGTCATTCTTCAAGAACCCTGTTCTGTCCGCTCTGTTTGTGCAGAGCTTCTTTCTTGGGGCAGTCTATCAATCATATTTATATTACCTACCACTTTACTACCAGAATGCTCGGGGCTGGTCTCCTATTGTGTCTGCAGCGATGACAGCGCCTATGGTTGCATGCCAATCAATTGCATCAATCTGCTCCGGACAGTACATCTCGCGGATGAAACGATATGGTGAAATCATCTGGGTTGGATTTGGCCTATGGACGCTGTGAGTTCAAGCATAAATCTCAAAACATTGATTTATTCGACAGAAACTAATTAATCATAGTGCTGCTGGTCTGATGCTGCTATTTGGACCTCACACCCATCCTGCGATCATCGCCGTCATCGTTGGGATCTCCGGCGTCGGGACTGGTTTTACATTCCAGCCCACCCTTGTTGCCATGCAAGCACACTGCACGAAAGCCCAACGCGCGGTCTCTATATCCAACCGCAATTTCTTTCGCTGCATGGGCGGCTCGGTCGGTCTCGCAGTCTCAGCTGCACTACTTCAAGCAACGCTGCGCTCCAGTCTACCTAGCGAATTGTCCTACCTTGCAGAGTCCACATACTCTCTCCCTGATAAATCGAGCGTAAGTCCGGCTCAGTGGACACAAATATTAAACTCGTATTCGAAGGCGTCGCATTCTGTTTTTATTCTCCAGGTCCCCTTGATAGGAATATGCTTCCTAGCATGCGTTTTCATCCGCGACCGAGGTCTCGAGCGGCCCAAGGATGAAGATGAGATTGCAGAGGAGAAGCGCAAAGCTGAAGAGGCTGCTAGGGATGCAGAAGCAGCTCTGCATGAAGTCGAGCAGTGTCGTGAACAGGACGAAAAAGAGATTGAACATCGGCACTCCTCATCCACGCTTGCTGGATCTTCCATGCCGCCTTCTCGAGCAGAGCCAGAGCTTCAACTTGCTGGTCTTGGAGAGAAAAGGCGCGAATTATAAAAAGTTGAACCATCGCATTGCATAACCGCGGAGTTGTTGCAGTTTACTGTTTGAGCTTGGATTTTCATGTATACATTATTTGATTCAAAAAGTATAGAGCATTTTTATCGTATAATGAGGATATGGAGTAGATGATGCAAAATTCACCGACAATCGAGCAACAATCAACCCATAAATGAGCCGGCCGAACTATATAGTCCCGTCCCAGGCCAGAAGAAGCGTTGCATTTTTGAGACTGAACCTCGGAAGTCTTGGCGTTTTAAGGACCCGCGACCAGACACTTCGCTTCACTCGCCTACGGTCTTTTGAAGTCTGATGATCATGGCTCCCCCCAATGACTCACATTCGCACTGAGGATATTTCTAATGCCCATCCAACCTATCTACCATGAATCAACATGTATGCAAGTAGGACCAGCCCCGACTCTTCGCGGCAGACAAGCCCGACATCCCAAGCGTACAACCCTCGAAAGCGTGGCCGCACCGCCTGTACTCGTTGCAAAAGAAGAAAGCAGAAGGTCTGTGGGCTTACCTAGGCCTGATTATAAAAGATTAACTTGAAACTCACATCTTCTCTTAGTGCGATAATGAATATCCGACCTGCTCTAACTGCCAAAAGGCGGGGGCAATATGCGACAAGTCCAGCGTGAGAGAGGACTCGGATAATCAGAACGAGTAAGCATTGGAACCTCGCAGAACTTCCATCATTGAATATAGACTAATTCTACATAGTTATACCAAGGCGCTGGAGGAGCGAGTGGCATTTCTTGAAGGCAGATTGAGCAAAGCCGAACCAGCCGCCAACCAAAATGCTCCCGTATCTAATGCCCCGACCTCGATCTGGTCGCAGCAGGAAGGCCAGGCAACGCCCCAACCAACGCCATCAGGGATCGAAACGAATCCTGTTGGAGAGATTGTAGGTCTTTTGGCCTTGAGCTCCTCTGAAGCTCCCGCCTACGTCGGCTCCAGCTCGGGTCTCTCCCTAGCTGCCAACTTAGGAGAAATGGTGCAGTCTAGCGTGTGGAACCAGTTCATTTCTAGAATGGATCCTCAGTCAACCTTAAACGCAACTACTTCTTTTACACAAGGCCCTCAAGGCCCAGCACCAGGGCAGCCTGGGCAACAGCCCCAGCCTCAGCAGCACCCGCACCATCTTAGTGCTGGCCTTGCCCGTGAGGTACGGGACAGGTTCATGCCAATTGAGCCCCCAAAGGACGAATTGAGTGCAAAGCTTATCGGGACATATTTCCAAAGGCTTCATTCGCGATATCCGTTCCTAAACCGCACGAAAGTTTGGCAACTTCAAGACGAGCGGTGGAAGCTTGCGAAAGCAAAGCGTGAAGAATTGACGAGAACTGATCGGTTCAATATCTTCAAGCTCAATCTAATATATGCCATTGGTACCACATTGCTGCAGTTGAGTGATAGTAAAACCTACGGGTATGCGTCTGCCGAGGTAAGAAGTTTTTTCTCTGAGACAATTCTTTTTTTTTTTGGATTATTGTTGACCGTCTATGTATAGCGATATTATGCCACTGCCCTACAATACGTGCCCACAATGTGCGAGTCTCGCTCAATAGAAAATATCGAGGCCATGGTTCTTCTAGTTGTATATCATCTGCGTACAGCCACGAGCCACGGAATGTGGTACATGGTTGGACTTGCAATGCGTACAGCAATTGACCTAGGACTCCATCGGAAAGCAAACGAATTCAATATGGACCCTTTCACAGCGCAGATGCGCCGCAGGCTATTCTGGACAGTATACTACCTCGAAAGGGTTGTATCAATGTCTCTTGGCCGTCCTTTCAGTATCTCCGATCGTCATATCGATCTTGATCTTCCACTCGACGTGGACGACGACGTCGAAGATCCAGCTTTGATAACAACCCCGCCAGTCACTAATCAGCCCACGACACTGACTTTTGCCATTTACATTATCAAACTTCGCCGCATCGACTCCAGGATCCAGCATAAAATTTACCGTGCCGATAGGCCTTTGTCAACTCTCCGACCTAAAATGGATCCATTGTACCTGGAGCTTGAACAGTGGAAAGAATCCACACTGTTGAGATTCAGCGGCGGGGACCTCGATTACCCTATGCTCCATTATAACAGAGCAGTGCGACTTTTGATTCAGCCATTTTTGCCTCTTCTCCCCATCACAGACCCATATTACCAAATATGCCTTCGCGCTGCAGGCGAAATTTGCCAATCCCACAAGCGTCTGCATCAAACATTAGAGTACGGACACTCATTCCTGGCCGTGCAAACCGTTTTCATGGCTGGAATAACTCTTCTATATGCATTGTGGACACATACAGAGCAGGTCTGGAACGTGAGTATGAGCAACGACATCCGCGCCTGCTCCACCGTTCTCTTCGTCATGGGCGAAAGGGCAGCGTGGGTGAAGAAATACCGAGATGCGTTCGAGCTACTCGTCAACGCTGCAATGGAGAAGTTACAAGGGAATGAAATCGCTCGGAACATCGGTATGGCGGAATTGATGACCGCCCAGCGTGGTGTTCCTCTGAGCGGACCGTCGGATATCCCCAACGGCGAGGGATTCCCCCCACAAGCGAACCTGAGTGGAATGGCGTCTGAGGATATAGAAAATAATAATCTAGCCGGGAATTCTGAACACGCTGTCAAGATGGCATTGCAGCTCGCTCCATGGATTGACCAGGGTGAGGACGATCCGCTTTGGATGCCGGATTTTGAAACGCTGGAGAATCTGTCTGGCACGTTCTGGACACATGCTGATACGACATTGTTCGATGCACTATAATGCTACTCTTGTTTGTAATTGACCATCTCATGAGATATCAGGCAGGTCCGGAAACCAGCTGGCAAGGTCCGGAACGTCGAATCTTCCCAGAAAACCGAATTCTTCTTGCCTTATGCCCATTTCATCCATGTTCATGAACGGATTCATGAATGGCCCGCCCATGTCGGGCTCTTGCGTGCCAGGTGTCTCTGTCATAGAAACGTCGAATTCGGTGGAATCGGATGTTCGGTCCATGGTATGTGTTTGATCCTTCGGAGATCCGGGTGGATTGCCGCTCCGGGCGCCTAAACATAATATTAGCAACTTGGATCCCCGTCCTCACAGTGATTTACATACTAGTATAATTCTGTACAATGTGTTGATGTGTTACTTGAAGAAATTGTAGAGAATTGCGAGCAGATAGACTGAAGGCTGTCATGTGAGTGAGAACTTCCTCGCATTTATGCCATGTCTCTGCAATGACCTGTGTATCAACCTGGTCTAGGATCGAATGGCATGAATATGACATGATAAGGACGAATCCGGCGGTTGATGTATCTATTATTTTCTATGTCAATTTTCAAGTTGACCAGCTAGCCATGTAGATACTTACAGAATCCATTATACCACCACGCATCAGTATGTGACGTGAGGTATGTTTCGTGCATAAGTGATACGAGGTCGATGGCAGCTGTCACGCATGCTGTCGCGCAATTGACCAAAATAGAATTATAGATGAAATTCTTCCTGGTACGTGCTGCTCTTTGTGGAGGTATACTGGCAACTTTCGAGGGGCCTGTCCTTTCTTCGAGGCAGAGTTGTGTAAACATTGGTCGATATAGAAGCAGGCGAAGGTGGATGAATCTAGCACGAAGGACATTCCGCTGTCGTCGGAAGATTGGCAGCTGATACTCAGTATCGATTGGGTCCGAGGCAGTCCAGTTCAAAACGGATGGAACTTTGGCTTCGAAAGCGGAAAGCTTGTTATCAAGTTCCATGATCACATCGAGGCTTCTACTCTGTGGGATTTCTTGTATTGGCTGCGAGCGGTGTTGGTGTGAACTACCGCGCCACGCATTATAGACATCTGCTAGGATTGATTCCAGTATTGTGTAGAGTTCAATGGTAGAGGCGTAGAATATAGTTTGACCTTCGCTATGATCGCATGGCTGGTCGCTTAGAGCACAGGGATCCTCTGATTTTGATTGAGGGCGCATTGCAGGTAATGGCACTGACTGCACGGGGGATATGTGCGAGGTCATGCTGGGCCTGCCGTATGTCATGCTGACAATCCTTCAAACGAGTTTAGTATGAATTTAAGAGTGGTCACGATCATTCCAGGTCGAGTAACATACATGTCCATCATCACGCACCCATACCATGTTCGACGTCTGATTTCTTTTTCAAGAGGTTTGATCTGCCGCTGAGCTGTTGCTTCATGCAGTCCGAGGCCTTGGGCGACGCGGCAAGCTAGGCCTATTGAATTCCAACACCTATTAGAGTACGGGGTACTTTGGAGGAGCAATGCAATGACCAGAAGCGTTTGGACCACTCCAATGGTAGAGGTATCCAAGAGATCCAGGCCAATAAATCGTTTCGATCTGAGGAAAAAAGAGTATGCGTGTGCCTCACGTTCTCGGATTGGAATATCTGAAAAGTGACACGCAAGGGCAAAAATCGCGTTCAGTGCACAATGGAAAACGATCGACTGAGGTCCCGAATCATATGAACCTCCAAGTCCAATATTCAGTTCCGGCAAATTGGGTCTTGGCCATTTGGCCCCTTCCCAGAGACTTTCATACGCCCTTTCGAAGCTTGGTCGATGGAAAAAAGGATAGAGACAGTAAAATCTCTCCCAGTAGCACTCAAGAAGATGATCTGCAAGATTTCTAGGGGGGAGCGAGAAGTCATTGAATTGGAACTCTGAGATTGCGGCACTTGGATTCAGATCTCGCCAAAGCCCTGAGTCACGAGACGAAGAGGGAGCGTTGACGTCTGCAGTCTTCAAAGCCTGGAAATAAGATCTGATAGGCATTGAATCCCGCGCAAAACGCATAAACGAAGCTGCAGACGAGTTCCCGTAGTATTGTTCACTGGGCGAATCAACACCATCACCATCATCAGCGGCAGATATGGCACCCATTGCAGTTACATGTCCATGTGACGCGAGAGGGGAAGAGTGGAGGTTCTCAGGCCTGAAAGGTGTCCGTGAGGAATTTTCATTCGAAGAAGCATCTCTCTCATGCGGGATAGGTGATTGGATTGACGCCTGATACTCTCGCTGCCAAGGTAATATTCTAGAGGTTAACGGTGCTGGAGAAGGCTGCTGGAAGGACGTAGTGGAGCTGAGCCCAAGTAGACCTTCGGCGGCGACAGACGTGTTCGATTCGTGGGTTGTAATTTGTGTGTTAGCTCTCGCTCCCGGGTTCGTAGCTCCCGCTACATCGCCATCATTGTGAAGAACGCGAGATGGGGCGGCAGAGTGGGGGATTCCATTCTGATTGCAAGTCTCTTCCAGTTCGCGGATTCTATCATGAAGAACTTTCAAATATGCTTCATTACTGGTCGATCGCGCGTTATCGATCTTGTAGACGCATTGGTCAATCTTATATGATCGCCGGGTACATGGTCCACAGATCGGCTTGATCCCGTCGCATCGCACTTTCTTCTCCCGGCACGTCTCACAGGCAAGAGCGATCTTCCGGCGTTGCGGCGTACTGCGCTTCGATCGGGGGCTTTTCGAAGACATGTTGAGGCACCGGCCTGATCCGACTCATACCACTATGCCCTGTGTACCCATATTAGCAACCACCGCCACGCATACTGATGTGCTATGCGATGCAGGAGACGAAGAACCAGAGCCATTGACGCCCGGGACCATCCCGGGTGGTCACGTGACAACTATACCTGCTCAGGGGTATGTCTTTCCATGTGATAGTTTTCTGGGGTCGTGAGCATGTCTGGTCTTAAGCTCACGCTAGAAGAATAACTTTCCCCGCATCCCCTCTATTTGTGGAATCATTCACATGCGTTGAAAGAAACACCCTGTCTCGCCCGGGACTGACCCGAGTGGCTTCTTCTAGATCCGGGTGCATCCCGGATTGTTGGGACCTCCACCCTCGCAATTCATATTTCTGGGGAAAGTGATCTGCAATCTTCCGGCCCTTATTGGCGAATGTCTAGGCTCCATTGGTTTGACATCATCCCATGTGTTCCAGAGGTCCTCTTCATAGAAATCGGGCCCCGGAATTGCACCGAGCCCCGGGGAAACAAATGCTAAAAGAATCCCTTTGAACCCCTGGTCGGCGAGAGAGACAAAATAAAGTGCTTGAAAGACTCAAGAGGATCTTCCTGAATTATCGCCCATCCAATACACAACCTGTGAAAATGCTGGCCAAATCATCTCCTACACACGATCATAGGCACCAGATCCATTACACCCCGCAAAGACAAAAGCGAAAGTCAGCACTTCAGCAAAGCCTTCCCACAGAGAGTGGTTTACAGTGGGGATCTGACCCTAGTTTCTGCTACCATGGCTTCTCTAGCCCCATCGGAACTTGGACAGAAGAGCGTCTTTTGCGGGACCTGATGCGGAATATGGCTTTTATGTGGTGCGGGAAGAATGTCGATTACCACCAATACTATAATGACCCGAGTCGCGTGGCCGATAAATCCTTAGCAACAAGGGATGAAGTCTCTATCAAAGCCAGCGAACAATCGTTCCTCGATTTCGGCGAAAGCCAAATGGATATGGCATTCACGTCGAAGTCCCTATCACCCACTACGTCAGTGGAAGACAATGAAAATTACGACATGGCACCACCTAATAAGAAGCGAAAGTGTCTCCAAAGACCTGGACAGGCCTTATGTCACTGTCGCTCAGAAAAGAAGAGGAGGGAGGCTGTCAGTCAGGGGTATCACGATCTTTCTCGACTTGTACCCGGGCTTGAGAGTCAAAATTTTACTAGAAAGCACATTCTCGACGAAGCAGCGAAATACCTCGAGGATTTGTTACAAGGGAATGATAGCTTACGCCAAAAAATAGCCACTCTTGACGAGAATACCGATAGTCTGGATATATTTGTCAAGGAAGAGATACCATAATAAATTGATAATCATGATAAAATATCCGCTTGTTGTCAGTTTGGTTCATATGATAAATTTCTTACAGTCAGATGCATAAGTTGTCTTTGCTACTCAAGTTTTTGCTATTGTCATAATTCTCCATCCCCAAAGGTTTTTTACATTCTTGGACTCGAATAGTTTCCAGCTCCTGGTCCACGTGGACCGACATTATGTAACGAGTCAATGGCGGAATGCAGAGGCATCGGAACCTTATAGGGCTACTTTAATATATTAAATCAAATCTTTCATAGTGAATGTCAGTAGGACAAGGATCAGAGATTGAGCAAAAATTTCAGCTCTGGAACTTAACGAAAATGCGAAGGAGAAACTACTAGCCAGAAATTAGATTCATAAAGACCACTATGCATACAGCACGTGGACTTCAATGAACACAAGGATGCTAAATTCATCGTAGGCAATAGATATTCTTTAATCACTCATTGTTAGACCAAAAGCAATGGATTTCATGCCCAGATGGCCTATGGCCACGTTTGCAACACGCGAGCCACAACTTCTATTCTTGAAATCTCTTTTTGCGCCAAAATATCGAGTTTGGTTTGAGTTCTTTGTGAATTTGTCTCGTATGGAGGTATATCCATGGGTTCAAGGCCAGCGACAAACAAAATTTATGCATCGTTCCGCTATTTCAAGCAAAGGAAACGTCAAATTTGCCAAAGGGTCTTTCTTTACTCTTCTCATTCTACCCTTTCCCCTTTCCCTCTTACCTTTTCGATATTCTTGTCCCAGGAATCTTTTTTTTTCAATGTTCAATTTATTGGCCAGTCCAGGATCTTTAATATAAAAATAGCTTTATGCGGATATCTTTATCAGTATTTGTTTTCTATAAGAGGGAAGCCGACAATAATCATATGCCGTTCAAACCCACACCACTCGATAAATCGAGTCTCCAAACTACTCCAGGGCTAATATCTCTATTAGCAGTCTCAAGACCATTTTTGGCCTAATATGTCTGCCACCAGTGGTAGTTCGAAGGTCTCATCCGATGATCACGATGGGAACTCTAGTTATACCGGCTCACCTGATGACGAGATCCACCGCGAAAAAGTTGATATAAATAAATTAGATATAAAAAGGGACTACTCGAAGACTACCGGTAATTGGAATTTTCATAAAGTTAAGAAGACCATTGCTAGTCCTGCCAAGCCCGATCGGCCATGGAAACGCCAGTCTAACAAAGAACCTATCATAAACGATATCTCAAAGATCCCTCCAGGCTGGCATATGCGCGAGGATGATCTTCACATATGGTAGGCCTTTGTTTATCTAGAACACTGTATTGGAAAATTTTACTGAATTTTATTACAATCTTCAAGTGATATTGATGGGCAAATTCAAAGATGTTATGACCGAATTGATGAGGGAATTTTGCCCCAGCTGTTTGAACAGAGGCTAAAAGAATATCAGACAGCAAAAGAAAGATTAGAGTGGGTCTAAATTCTCCCATTGAGAATCAAATATCTAACATTACATCTCAGCGGTGAAATCAAAGGCGTTCCTGAAGAATTGAGCTTTCTAGCAAAATTGAGACTGAATAACCTCAAGCAAATGAGGGTTAACATGCTGGAAAGACGATATCGGGTACATCAGCTGATAAATATCAACAACCTTATACATGCTTATAGTACAGGTAAACTGGACTGGAATCCCCGCTTTGTTACATATTGGTCCAATGGTAAACAGATATGCCCGCCAAGGCCCTTCGACTGGGATGAATTAGAAGCAATGGCCCAAGCTCATCGCGAAGAAAATAAGCTAGAGATTGAGTCGTTTTGGGTCGAAGGTGATGTATGTTTATCTCAACCTTTGACTGCCCCATCTACTAATTATGGTTATCACTAAACGTTTTGCTCTAGCTTATTGGACCTGGCCCTTTTGCGAACGCGGCAATGACCACCACTGCGCCACTGGAAATGCTGACTGAATCCAAGTATCATGTATGACACCAAAACAAGCAACAACAGCCTAGAAGCTTTCACTAATACCTGCGACAGATTTATATAGCTCTTCGTGTCCCTGGGATCCCGTATTGGACAGAACTTCCATTTTTATTTGATACAGGAGCTTCCAGAATGAGTATTTTCAGGGACGACCTGGCGACCATTATGGGGCCCTTCGACTCGTCTGAGCACCCGTCGCCTATAGAGCTCGGTGTTTTGAGAACCATGCTTGGTGACGGTCAAGTTATAGAGAATCCTGTGTGCGAGCTCGAAGCCACCGTACTTCAGTCCTCCAGTCCCGGGGGGAGTAGGCAGCGCTTGATGCCGTGGGTAAGGTTACCAGTTGTAGTCCACGAAGGCTTGTGGAATCCATTAGGACCTTGCCGGAATAGCGGACGTGATATAATAGGACAACTATATTGGGGACTTGTTCCGGATAGTCGGTTCCGTACCCTCGCTTCAAACACTGCAACTGGTCTTCAACTTCCCAGCATCGACTTGGCACAACATCCACCTCCACCATCTCATCGTGCCTTTCCTACTTGGAATGGCGCGAATACAGACCCTAACATGTCATATAACAACCCGCCACTCCTGCCGGGGAATCAATACGCCATGCTCCCCAGAATCATGTCTCCGGGCCCATGAGTACCTAAACAGGGCACAGGTAATTTAGTCACATGTATTCCATGGATGTATTATTCTTTGTTTTGGGCCCCCATGACCTACCTGAGAGGGATCATGCTGGAACACAACCAACCATGGCACTGCGCTTGCAGCAGTTCATATTCGCCAAAGTCAACATGGGTAGAATTGGGACCCCAAATCATGATGACACAGCCAAATTCATGAAGTTCATTTTATGCAGTTCACTTGGCGTGAATTACATCAAATCTTCTATAGATTATCCTTTCTTCCTTCTCTTTTTAAATTACTATTCCTATTTCGTTTTCGAATCTAAATTAGGTGCAGTCCTGATAATTCCGCTCTCTAGCACAAGAGTCTTGTTCACATTCCTTACATCAATACAGGAGGGTGTCCTCAAGAATCGCGTTAGATATTGTTAAGGCAGTTCCGAAATATTGTTCCTAAGGCCAATGATTTATTTACTCTGCTCCCACAAGCATTTCACTCAATTTGTATAGCCTTTCAGCGCTTGAGATACTCACAGCGAAAGGTGCCGTGTCAGCAAATTGACAGTCGCTCAAGTACACAGCAACTGGATTGGATGGTTCTAAAATAGACGTAAGAAAATGAAAATACATCTTTACATAGGAGCCCACCTTTCAAAATCGGATCAAAAGCAGCTACCAAGGTTGTTGCCGCCCCTTGGTCAGTATTCTTCCAATAATCGCTTGTTTTAGACATGGTTTGGTTCCCAACGTCATCTAGACTTCGGCTAAGACCTGTCCAGATGGCTAGTTTTTTTTAATCAGTGAGTTTGTCTGCAAAGTTTGCTTCGATACTCACATCCAGGATGTACACTGTATGATACAATGCCATCAGATGCAAAAGTGTGGTTCAAGTGTATTGTGAACAAAATATTTGCTGTTTTGGATTGCCCATACGCAATCCATCCATTATATGTTCCGGGTGAGGTAGTAAACATTGGAGGAAGTTCAGCTGGGGGTTTTTCTTCTGGTGGCACTTCCTTTCCCTCGAAGTTGTAGTCGTGGAATCTGAAAGGAGAAAGTCTATGCCCAGCACTTGTGACATTGATTACGCGAGTTGAACCAGCTTCTGATCTTCCAGCCGCATTTCTCAGCGAGTCAGTAAGCAAAGTGGTAAGTAAAAAGTGTCCAATATGGTTGGTCCCAAATTGAATCTCAATGCCTTCCTCCGTTGTGGCGCGATCCAAGACCATCATGCCAGCGTTGTTAATGAGCACATCTACGTGCTCAACTAAACTCTTTATTCTTGTTGCTGCAGCGCGAACGGACTTTTGAGATGCGAGATCCAAGATGACTGGCACAACAGAGGTAGATGGTGAGATCACCTGAACTTTATCTGCAACCATTTTGACTTTGGATTCTGTTCGCGAGGCCAAAAATAGATTAGCAGGCATCTGACGACCCACTGCCAAAGCAACAGCCTCTCCAAGGCTGTCGGGACCAACTCCGGTAATCACAACTATATCAAAGTCAACGAAGCGTTTCTCAATCTTCTTATGAAAAGAAATCCGGCTTACCATTCTTATTTTGGATATGCTTTCCAAATGCATCCGCAACCTCCGTTGCAGTGGTTGACTTATTAAACTCAGGGTGCGAGGTAGACATTTCGATGACTGCTGAAATCGATTCTTCGGGTGGGCAAGATTTGCCTTGTATATTCTCATATTCTCTCCTCTCTGCCATGTTACCTGCCACAGAATACTGACCCCGCAAAAGAAATACTGATAGAACCTTGCAATAAAGCCCCACCAAGCCGAAGTACTTTCATTCCTTCTCCTCTCGAGCGTGTTACAAACAGATCATGCGGGGATGCGGGGCCCAATCTTGAAGGCCAAGTCTATCAATTGATCCAGGTAATATCTAATATGGGGCCCCGCAAGGATATCTCTCCACATTTGTATTCTATCATCGAACGAGACTATCGATTGGCTAATTCTACCGGATTCATATAACCGAGCTCTCAGTTTATAAACTTTTAGGTCCTACACCTCGGCAATTAGCAAAAATGAACTCCCGTCAACAGACTGAGGCCAATTTAGGGAAGGTCGGAGGGATATTGCCCATGTGTTATTCATGCTGTCAATGTCTACCATCACTTTCTATTCTCTTGGATAACGTTTTGATTGCTGATTAAGATTCCGATTTGTTGAACTTAGGTATTTGACCATGGACGCGCCTAAAAGCAGTGGGATTAAGGTGGTGATAGTTGGCGCAGGTTCGTTACCATAACTCACCAACGAAAAATTCTAAAATTCTTCCAGGTTTTGGGGGGTTGACTGCGGCAATTGAATGCCATCGTCAAGGACACTCTGTTGAGATATATGAGTCTTTTCCCGGTATGAACAGGTATGAACAAACCCCAGCTACCATCATCTCTGACATATCATTTGTTAGAGCTCAAATCACTCGGGGATATAATCAGCTTTGGTCCCAATGCCGGTAGAATTATGCGTCGTTGGTCAAATGGCGAGGTTACCGATCGACTAAAGCCCTTGAGCATTGACTTGAAGGATCACGGATTTAAGATCCACAAGTGGACGGGGGAGCTCGTGCATACTCAGCTGCCTCATTCCACCGATCCTGACGCACCTGTTTTCAATGGACATCGGGGTGAGTTACATACCGTTGTCTTCAACTATGTGAAGGACGAGCTGGGAATACCGCTCCACCTGGGTCAGCGGGTCACCGAGTATTTTGAAACCGAAAGCCACGCAGGCATCGTCTTAGAGAGTGGTAACAAGGTGGGGATATTGTTCTTTTTCGATCTCAATAGCGTTGGAATTACTGATATATGGATAGGTGGTCGCTGATGTGGTTATCGGGGCCGATGGCGTACGCTCCAAGGCGCGCGAACTTGTCCTTGGATATGTCGATAAACCCAAGTCCAGTGGCTATGCTGTATTCCGTGCTTGGTAAGACTAAATTAATCCATAAGAGAAATCTTAAAGTCAAGATCATTCATTGTTCTTTAGGTTTTCGAATACAGATATGATTCGAGATCCACGGACGAAGCACTTCTGCGAACATGGAGACACATTCAATGGCTGGATTGGACCGGACGTGCACTTTCTATTCTCAACTATCAAAAACGGTCAGGATTGTTGTTGGGTTCTTACCCATAAGGTATAGTTTCAGTCATGTACTAGCGCCCTTGGACACCAGCGCTAACTTGGCTCTGATTGAGTAGGACGAAGCCGATATAGATGAATCTTGGTCTTTCCCTGGTAATCTTGAAGACGCATATAAAGTGATTGAAGGATGGGACCCCCTTTGCAAGGCGATCATCGAAAAGACTCCGTCAATCGTAGACTGGAAACTTGTGTATAGAGACCCTCTCCCAAGCTGGGTAAGCAACAAGGGGCGTATCGCGCTCCTTGGAGACTCGGCCCACCCGTTCCTCCCAACATCTGTGCAAGGCGCAACACAAGCGATGGAGGATGGGGTTGTTTTAGCGGTTTGTCTGAGCAAGGGCGGGATGGCGAATGTTCCCAACGCAGTCCGGGCATATCAAGAGATTCGGTACGCACTCTTATTCCGGAACTTGATTCATCTCACTAAGAGTCCCCAGCTATGACCGCGTAAAAGCAGTCCAAAAGACAGGAGAGACTACTCGTGATATGTGGCATAAAGCAGACTGGGAGCAGGTGGCTAGGGACCCTAAGTCTATCTCTCTCCCTCGTGAGGATTGGATCTTCCGGTTTGACGCTGAGGAAAATGCCAAAACAACTTTTGACAAGGCATTCTCTAAGGTACAGGAATTACACTAACTTTACCTACCTTCAGATTTGTTGTGCGTCCAATATCGCTTTCTCTTCCTTTAGATATGCTCTATCACTGAATATATGGCGCTTATGGAAAGCAATGAGACCACCACTAGTGCCAATGCTTGAAAATATTGAATTTTACCGACAGAATATTCAAGCCTGTTCACGATAAGCCATCATTGTAACCACTTGCACGG
>KZ119415.1:18665-44681 GCA_002153405.1 Mycosphaerella populi pn0402
TTCAAGCCTGTTCACGATAAGCCATCATTGTAACCACTTGCACGGATATCTAGGATTAACAATGCATTTTCATATTGCCACTTACAGTTTTATTCCAATGTACATTATAATGTACCTTCCAAAGTACAATCCTACATATATTCAAATTTATATGACTGGGTATGCCAAGTCGAGGGCTCCAATACAGATTTAATTTTACGACAGTATAATACAGGCTTCTTGTTGGACTGACACCTCCGGGCAGTAAGCTCTCAACTATAGGTAAGTTCAATGTCCCTAAGCGCTAGAACTACTTAGTTGTCTTACTGCTTTCCGTAGGCGATCAATCCAGGATGAAGTAAATCGAGTACCATTGGGTGTTCTAAAGCTGGATACATCGTGGTAGAAATTGCATTGATAGTTAAAGCTAGATTCATCGCAAGCTTCTACTATTACCATGAATTATCCTCCGACAAATATCCGTCAAGTTAATTCCTCTTTTTGTCCTTCGACGTACTTTCCACGTTATCCAAGAGAGCAACCCGTCAGGGGCCTTACCTATCATTATGCTGAGCTTAGCTAGCTTTGGTCTCTATTTCCTCGGCTCTTGCTTTATCCGATTCGACGGAGAGTCTGATACCAGAGTCGGTTTCCCGATTGACTGTATCTTTAAGTCCATCCTCGAGTGGCGCAATGCCAGTGCACTGGTAAGTCCTGAACTTGCGTGCTGGAAGTCGCTGTTCAAACTATTCTTCACGATCAGCATTTTGCAATGACTCTGTTGATATTTCTAGTTACCATCTCATCAATCTCCTCCAGAGTGCGATCTTTCACTTCCGGGAGGAAGAAATAAATAAATACAGCCGCGATGAGGCAGGAAGGAAACCAAATGTAGCCATATTTAGGTCTAGAGACTTGGTCAGCGGCTTAAAGACCATAAAAAGGTTGCAGGGGGGGGGAGCGGGATGAGCCTCACCCCCAATTTAAGGAATCTGGGTTTATGAAATAAGGTGCTGTGAAGGTAGTGAGCCACTAAATTGGTAAAATGTCAGTCTCTACTGTTTATGATCGACCGTTTAATTTACCGCCCCCAAAAATCCAATGGCTGCTGCCAACCCGAATGTATACGACCGAAGTCGCTGCGATGGAAGCTCCCCACCAGACACCCAGGCGTATGTTGAGACCATTCCCTATTAAATTCAGTTAGAAGGGGTCATTTGAGCATTATGGATGATTAGGTCGCTCGTTACGTTGTAGGCACATATGAAAACGACTGCCAAGCCCACTATAGCCTTTCCAGTAGCTTGAGTTCCAGGGTGAACTGTATATACAGCCGCTGTAATAAGCTGGCTGAACCCACAAATGAGGAGACCTATTATCAAGAAAACCCGGCGACGACCAATATAAGTGATCAAAGCATTGTTCACCAGGATGGCCACAACACCAACAGCAGAAAGAATACAAGAGTTCTCAAAAGCATTGCCAACATTGGCCATCTCGAAGAAATACGTCCCATATGCTTTAAGTTCATGTTAGCCGAAATAGACTAATAGAGCTATTAGAGCACTCACCAATCATGAACATCGCTCCTGAAGCAGCCTGAGTAGTAACACCAGCCACCGCGAGTATAGTTCGCCGACGATCAATTGGGTTTGTGAACATATCCCAAATAGATGTGCCACTTGCCATATCTTTCTCTACTTCAATCGCATGTTTAATCTCCCCCATCTCTTTTTCGGCACTCTCGCTATCTGGTCGAAGCCACAGCAGTGCCTTCTCAGCTTCTTCAACTCTATCGTGCTGCATCAACCAGCGTGGCGATTCCGGGATGAAGAATAAGCCGATGCATAGGAAAGCGGGTATTATGAAAATAAGACCAAGAGGGATAATGTAGCTGTTTTTTCCATCAATTTTTGCGGTAAAGTTGTCAATAATTGTACCGATTAGTGAACCGAAGGATGTCCAGAATGTGAATCCGCCCAGCATCAAACCGCGGTAGCGAGCAGGCGAGCACTCCTATTCCACCATAATATTATAAGCATCTCTTCCTCATATCTTTAACGATCAACTGACCTGAAGATAAAGCTGAGAAAATGTCATGAGAAATCCGTTCCCCAGCCCAATAACCAATCGGCCAGCATAGAGGCCTCCGATAGTATCAGTAGTCATCATAACGATGTTTGCGACGTAAATCAG
This sequence comes from Mycosphaerella populi pn0402, assembly GCA_002153405.1. Classification (NCBI taxonomy): domain Eukaryota; kingdom Fungi; phylum Ascomycota; class Dothideomycetes; order Mycosphaerellales; family Mycosphaerellaceae; genus Mycosphaerella; species Mycosphaerella populi. The sequence goes on from KZ119415.1 coordinate 20,841, forward strand.
TAGAATCGCTATAATGAGGCTCGTTTTCCTCCCTATATAAGAAGCCATTGGACCTAGCATGTTGTCAGAGTTTTTAATATCGCAGGGACGTCTTGCTAGCCATACCTGCTGAACATGATCCCACGAATGCACCGAGCGTCATCAGCGAGGAGATGAGCTGCTGACGATCATATGCAATATTCCAGCCAGTAGATGTACCAGGGGCTTCATACCCAAATACCTACGCCCGGAACAAATCTCAATAATTTGGTTAGCCCACTTGAGGCTCGAGTAATTACCTTCAAAAATCCAACCATTGCTTGGAATCCACCGATCAAAGTGAAATCGACTCCATATTGAAACGGAGACATCGATATGAGAGAACATGCTGCAAGTGACTTCCAGTGCAGACGAAGACCATTCTTTTGATCTGCCATCGTGTAGCCTTGCTCTGAAGTTCCTTACTTGACTCTTGGAATTGTTAGCATCCAAAAGACGCAATCCTGGTGATGGGATCTGGTCGATAGTCCAACAACCATTGATAACCATTCATATTACTCTTCAATGTGAATTCTTGCTTTACTATAAGGTCTCTGTGGGGCTATGCGGAGCTGTCACACAACTCACCCAGGTTGTTCGGTCTAGTGCCTAGAAAGGCAAGATTGGCCATCTCTCAATCGCGGGGAAATAGACAGGTTGAGGTTGACTATATCTCATTGGATCTTAGCCCGGGCGAAAAGAGAGCTGGGGCCGTCTTCTTGGAACTGGGGTGCTCTAGCCCTGGCACTATGAAAGCCACACGGTAGTTCATCATGACCATTTTATCCCGAACGCAGGTTACAAGTCTGGCTTGAACAGCGCATGTGCATGTACTTTCGGCAAAATGATCGTGCTTCCGGAGGCCAAGCCCTTATATTTATGCAGAAGGGGGTTCTAATTGTCACCAGTTTTTCCTTTTCTAGAAATTGAACAGGCGGCAGGTGACGAGGGCCATGAGAAGATGTGGATTCTCTAGAGGAGAGGATCGTCAATGAAAATGTGGGGAAGTAATTACCCCAGAAAGACTGGACATGCTCAATTTATTTGGATAAACGTCCGTAGTTTCAGCCACCTCGTGTGTTGTTTCCATGGGCGCCACCGCAAGCCCGTGGCTTGGCCATTTCCTCCTGGTCACCGGCCCGTGTTAATTCTTGCTTATCTCCGAGGCAACAGTTTAGGCCCCCAAATACCGGTGAAAATATGCCTGGTGCACTTTTTGCAGAGCATAGCACGAAGTACTCGGTACAACTGCCATAGATGGTGGAATTCTACAGGGATTCTCACCATTTGCTAGCAGCAGCCCACGTATATTTTAGAACCCCTTTTCGAAAGACTGTGGTGATTTTATCATAATGGGCAAAAATGATATTATTAGGCCATTGGGTACATTGTAAGTCTCGGGCCTCTAGCTCATTACTTGACGTATGGCTAACTTTACTTTAGTGAGACGTGGAATTCCACGGGAGCGCATATGGGTTTCTATCCATGTGTCGCCCAGACATGCCAGTACATATCTCCCAAGTCCACCTCGCTCAGGTCTTGTCAGCAGGCAATCAAATTGGCCCTGCGACAAGTAGCATTGTCTCTTCCAGGGCTACAAGTTGGCATCGGTGCATCAGATACTAATTCTCCGTTTTTTCTCCGTCTGCCCTCTCTGAACCTTACCCAACACTTGGAATGGCGAGATCTGTCCCAAACAGACCAGGCTACGTATGAAGATACATGGTTGAGAGCTCTCGAAGTACAGCATACGACAGATTGGCAACACCTGTCAAGCAAGCCCCCGTGGAAACTCACTGTTTTCCAGAGCCCAGCTTCCAGCCCAGGCTCTGGCTTTGTTTTTGACTTTCTCTTCGCCGCCCACCATGCACTATGCGACGGGAAGAGCATGCTAGTATTCCATGATAACCTCACGGCTGCTTTGCACAAACTGGGGAATGACTCGAGTGATGCCGACGATCTCGTTATCTTGCCGCCCTCTCCAAATCTCACACCATCGCAGGAATCTCTGATAAATTTTGACATCTCAATATCATATCTATTAAAGACTCTGTGGGGGGAATTCGCCCCTGCATGGCTCCGTGGAAAATCCTCCACTTTACCTTGGACCGGTTCCCCTATAGATCTAGCAAAATGCCCCAGTCATATGCGCCTTATCACTGTCCCAGCAAGAGCCGTCACAGATCTCCTCAAGGCTTGCAGAGCCCACCAAACTACAATAACACCGCTACTGAATGCTCTGGTCACGGTATCCATATCAAGGAATCTTCCAGCGGAAAACACCGGGGGTGGCTTGATAATGCAGACAGTCATCGGGACACGACCCTTCGCGGACAAAGCCAAAATCCCAGAAGGAATGGACCTCGACAAATCCACTGGCGACATGGCAACAGGTCTTGTTCATGAGGTTAAGCCTTCCGTGGTTTCTTCCCTGCGGGCTAGCGAGAACAGCACGACCTCGGACCCCGATTTTCCCATCTGGGATCTGACGGCGACACTCAGCGCCGAGCTAAAAGCGCGCCTCGCGACACTGCCTCACGACGATGTTACAGGGATGCTGCATTGGGTCTCTGATTGGTTTAAGCGTGCTCGCAAACAGCAAGGCAAGCCACGAGAGCACACGTGGGAGCTATCAAATGTTGGCTCTCTGCCAGCTGCCACTGCAAATGTAGGTGCAGGTTCTGGGTAGAATATTCGCAGGGCTGTGTTTTCGCAGTCTTGTGGTAACTATGGAGCGGCTTTCTCAGTGAATATCTCGAGTGTTCCGCAGGGGCCGATGGTGCTCTGTTTGGCATGGGGAGATGGAGTTGTTGAATCCTCCCTTATGGATGCACTGAAGGAAGATTTGGATACTTGGTTCCAGAACCTCGTTGATACGGGCAATTTTAATGCTTTTGGTCCCCTGAATGACCTTTTAAATGCCGGAAGGTCGGCCTAACGTGATGCGAAGACGAATTGATTCCTCTTCACTAGACATACCGGGACTGATTGTATTACAGAGATTATTTTCACCATAGTCGAGAATCAGAATCGGGGGGGGCGGGGGAGGGCAGCTAGTATTCACTAACAAAGAGTTATGAACTGAAACAATACTTCAATACAAACTCTCTATGATGAAGCCATTTCCAGAGAATCATAGTATTTAGACGAATGAGACTATTCTGAAGAGAAGTAGTTTGCAATATGAACTTATGAGATTTAATTCGCTGGATCGAGGCAGTAGGCTTGTTCAGGAAAAACACGACTCCACTAAAACTAGCAACGCCAGAAGAAATTGACCAAAGCAGAGGAAACCAGCCAGCAGGTCCTGTGCTGATATTGTAAACAGGAATAGGTATTCGAAAAGCAGAGCAGGAAATCATTGGTCGTATCTCATTGTATTCGTAGAATAAACTCACACCTTGCCTAGGCCATGTCCAGACCAACATCAGTGTACAGGTGGAAAGCAAAAAGCAGATCGAATTTGTATTACCGATCTCGGAAAACACTCAGGACGAAGACTCCAAAGTCACTGACCGCCGCAAGACTATATACCCATGAGATCGCAAACGGACAGCTTCCATTCACTATGAAATTAGCCAATTAAGAGAACCCGCGGAACATACCGCTCGCAGCAGTCAAGCTCCTGTTAGGTCCAGCACAGGGGCAAGAGCTTTCATGTATTTGGAGGGCCAATCGGCACTCCTAGGCCCCCAGTTGCCCAGGGATTATGAATGACACGAGCATTCAGGAAGCCATTATTCTCAGTGACATCTCCAGTGGAATTTTCAGGCCCACCTTGAGGTGATGGGTCCGGATGTCGTGCGACTGCATCTGGAGTTTGCATAGCATTGTGTCCCATATAGGCGCCGCCGGTGACATTTCCTTGGTTCGGAAAGAAGCTCTGGTTCAAAGCACCGCATGTGGTACAGGTAAATTCGATCTTAAAGTCCGTAATCACCATTTGAGGGACGCCACCAGGGTGGTTATCGCGTGTCTGAAAATTTGAAGGTTTTGAATGAGCAGACCCAGGAATCGGCATCGCAACTGCTGTTGCATATCCAACACTCGTATGAGGAGCATTCATAGGTCGAGGATCATTGCCGAGACCAGGGTGGCCAGATTGCGGTCCAATGGGATGGGGATGCGACATCTGAGGCGGCTGCACGTTCTGTGCAGTCTGGGAGGGCTGTACGGCAGTTGTATGGGCTTCGGGAGATTCACTAGGATCGACAGTGTCATCGTCCATCAACGACGGCTGGAGCGGATCAGAGATCCAACGGCTTTCCGAGAGGTCCCGATATGCAGGACCGGCATCTCCTTGTGATTCAGGTTGGGACTGGGAAGGTGAATTCTGGTCACCGGCACTCATGTCCATGGCAAGAAGTTGGTCATTCTCATTCATAGATTCTGCTGACTGCAGCTTTATTAATGCGCGCTGTGCCTGCCTCGTTGAAATATCGTATCCATGATACCGCTTGACAGCATCCACGACATCTTGACTTCTAATCTTACTCTTCATGTCAAAGAGTTTTGGGATTTCGCCCAGCAAAAAACGTACATGAGAGGCTTCGGAGCGTGCTGGGGTTCGGGTCGGGGAGTCTCCACTCCTACGGCAGCTATGGCTATCCTGTAGGCTAGTGATATAGGTCGCGTTCTTATTTGAGCGACAAACCACACGAAAGTAGCAATTGGGTGATGAACGACACCCAATAACCACACTTTTCTTATTACTGCGGATCACACGAAGCTCCCAGTGTTGACGAACCGATATGCTTCGGATTGTTGACTTGAATTCTTCCAGGGAAGCGAATCGCTGGTCCAGATGTAGTCCGGAGTACATTTCCGTCATATTGGCCAGGGTGAGTACATCCGGGGGGCGATATGAGACCGAAATAAAGCCTTGGTAGATAATACGCAAACCACAAGTTCCATCGGATTGGACACAGGGCACTCGGGGTTTACGAGCGGACGCGATCGTCAACAAGGCAAAACGTAGTGTGCTCAGCCGGTCGTCATCGAGGTCGACATTGATGATAGCAATCGCCTTCACTGACACAATATATTCTGCTTGGGACCCCTCAGACTCGTCGCCAGCGCAGCAAGGTATAGACGGGACCTGTGGTGGAGGTGCAGATTCTCTGAGGAAAGCAGCCGCATGGAACCAGTTGACCGCTCGCCTTTGACGGGCGAGTTTTGCACACTTCCCCCAGAAGACCTTTTACCGCAGAGGGCGCTACCTCCCCTCCCCAATCCATGACACTTCCCTGATAAGAGCTGTCGGATAATCTTACGGGGTGTTATTCTTGTTCTCATCACATCCCCCAGCATGGCATCTTACGGGCTGCTGGCCCAGCCAGAAGAAGGTCCAGTGGTGTTCATCTTGCTATCCAGCGTATCCAGCTAACATGTTTGCTATGCAGACGCTCTCCACAGGTCACGTCCTCTAAATGTCGAAGAAAAGCCTTTCAAGCGCATCTCCAAGCGCTTGCTTCATCCCGATTCTGTGGTTGTCACAAACGCATCCCTTCCCCTCACTCCGCCCCCAGAAGAGAACGACCCCGATGCGACCGCGTCAGCAGAGTCTGAGAAACAAAAGCGACTTGAGGAATGGCGCCACTTTCGCGAAGATGTGACGCTCGACTTCGCTGCCTTTGAAGGCAGTATCGCTCGCATTCAATTCCTCATGACAAGCAACAAGGAGGAACGCGCAAGGTATGCGGCAGAAAAGGATCGCATCCTTGCAACGATGCACGCGGTCCGAGAGAATACTGTGGAGCTGCGCACCCAGCTAGAAGAGGCACAGCGCCTGCTGGCATTGCGCAAGAGCTATGATGTTCTCACCGATAAAATCACAAGCAACCGATTACTCAAGCCGCGGGAAGACCAGCAGGCCCAGCTACAAAAGCTGAGAATGGAAATTACAGACTTGGAGAAAGAAAGCAAGGACTACGCAACCACTTGGGCCGAACGACGGGAGCAATTTGGTCGTATTGTCGAGGAGGGCATGCAATTGCGACGCTTGATTCGCGACGAAAAAGAGGAGGTTGAACGCAGAGAAGGAATGCAGGAGGGTGAGGATGGAGATGAAGTAGATGCCACATCAAAGGGAAAGATTAGCGCCGCTACGAGTCCTCGCCCAGAGACAGACAGTACAACCCCCCCACAAGGCAGCCAAGATGAGACAGGTCGCTTGCAAGTCGAGAAGAGTTCTAATACAAGGTCCGAAACACCTCTACGGCATGTTATCAGTGCAAATGGGACTGGAGACTCAGCAGCCGACCAAGAAGATACCAATATGGCGGATGAGGGCGAAATCCCTAGTGAAGACGGTGGCGAGCAATCGGACGAACTTGAAGAGGGTGAAGAAGTTGGTGATGACCACATGAATGAACAGATGGATATCACATAGAATATTCCCCCGCGTGTACAGTATAAAGCATCATGGAGTTCAGGCAGCAAGAAATCGGGATTGGCCATTTTCAAGGGCTATGATTTACACATTTTTGAACGACCTGGGCATTGTGGTAAAAATCCTTCACGAAATTTCCCGCTCGGCTGTTCTCGCCTGCGCGATAGCCTCTTTGGCTGCAGTTATGTGCTCGACATTGCTTTCAGCGCCCTTCTTGCCCTCCTCAGTCTATAAACGAGGTTAGTTCAGGACATTTTTGCGCAGATACAAGAGGGCTCACGATAAGGCTGTCCAGGTCCGCTACAGTATCAGCAAGCTTCTTCTTCAAAGTTGGGAGAACCTTCTTAGTCTCCTCAATAGCCAAATGCTGTTCAACGGATTGTTAGAAACTTATTAGACTGGTCATGAGACAATCAGCCCCAATATGACTTCATACCTCTTGCTTCACAAGATATTCCCTGTTCTCATCATCTTCGCCTTGGCCAGCCTCAATTTTCTTTATGCGCTCAGCTTGCTGCTCGAGCTCACGCTTGTATGAAGCTTCTTCTTTGACAAGACGAAGGACAGAGGAGGTAGTGATCTCAAGCTGGGAACGAGGCGCCATGATGTTCAGACTGTACCAACGTCAGACCTGCTAAGCATTAGATGATGGCTTCACACGAGCTACGACACATGTAGCATAGCATCCAAATAAACCCGCACACTGCCGCCAACTTGACTGACTTACTTAGTCCTGGGAACAATAGATTCATTTGACAAGGCAGAAAACCGCTGCCCCTCTATCAGGACTGTTTGCAGTGTTTGGGTGAGGGGCCTCACGTGCCCTAGCTTTGGTTACGTCCCTTCTCTGCTCTGCTTCGCGTCCAACTCACTGCCCCGTGATTGCAGTGAAGCAAGACTACTGAAAATAGCTGTCTTCCAGAATCAAGGCTATGCGTTTCTGAATAACCATTTGTACTTCCGTCCTCGCTTTTGCCTTGCAATGACATCATCAAGATAAGAATAGACGGCCCCCCTGTCTCTACGCTGAAGAGATTAGTAGTATTTAGCAAACAACATGAAAGAAACAATCCTAGCTACGCCAGGTTGCCTGTCTTACTTGGGGGCTGCAGTAGTGAGATGCGAAGTATTACCCCGTATAGATCCTGCATGTATTGAAGCGCATAGTGAAGCGCCCGTGCCCATTCCAGCCAATAAGATTCGGAGTGGAGAGCTTGGTGACCCGGAGTCAACGCCCTTTCGCCATCTTCTCCTGTGAATGTAAGGCGTCGACTGTGAGGCTAGAGCAGCTTCGATGCTATAAATCCTCCCTTCGGACTCTTTTACGCTTTGTTGTCCGGTTTTTGTTGATCTGCTCTCGAGATCGCCCTCGCCTCCTACGAAAACTCGAGTCCCATCGCTTATCGTCCCGCGTCATGCCCGCCCCGTCGTTATTACACTTGGCCACCGCGACCGCAGTCAAGCATGTGAAAAGTGAGTGTATTGGAATTTTTGGCTAGTAATAGCTTACATCCCTCGTCTTGTTCACTTCTAACTATATAATATCTTTTAGTCTTAACCGATGTTGGAGCCTTGCCATACGCCCTTGTTCGTCCAATCTTACTGAAGGTCGATAACCCGGAGAAACTAGTTCGTCATCACCAGCCCTTTCTCTCAAAACCACAAGCAAATAGACTAGGGAGAATCATATCCAAGGGATAATTGAATGTTGTTAACATTTCTATTTTCCTTTAGCATTCGTTGGAGACACTTTCTCCGCATATTGCCGAAGAAGACAAAGAAATATGGATAGAGTTCATCAAACGAGATATTCCCCAATGGGACCGATACGAGCTACCGGATCAAACGAATAAATGGTACGAGGTCTATTGTGATCTTCGTGAAGATGTCCAGCGGTCTCTCGATGCCGACACAGCGAGGATGAAGATGGCCATTGACGGTATCAAATCAGAGAAGGCTCGGTTGACGCCTAAAATTATATCGGGCCCACGGATGAGACCAACGGCCCGGCAGCGCCATGCTATTCATGATCGCAAGATGGGTGGAATTGCCCCCGTCTACAGCAGGCCTGCTGGAGCTGAAACCTGGTCACTCCAAGCGCCATCCATCCCACGGTCGGACTACTCGGGCAGCAAAAAGAAATCCATATTTGCTCCCCAGCGAAGGAATAATGCGTTGGCGATCCCAACCAAACACCTGAGCAATCGGGCCTCGCAAGTGAAACAAGCGCCACGAGCCCTAATTGAGGAGCACCGGCGCCCAGCAGACCAATCTGCTACCAAGCGCAACGAGCAAACCGCCCGGCCACCTTCCACCCCTGGTGGCGATGCAAAGAGTACTTCGCTGGCTGAACGTGAAGCAAGACTTCGAGCTATCGCCTCTGGTAAACCTCTACCAGCACAGAGTTCTACAGATACCCGCAAAGCACTGACGCCCGGCGGCGGCGCTCCTGCGCCCAAGAAGATACCGCTCAGGCGTTTTACCACGTCCTCTGAATCATCTACAACGGAAATTCCTGCAAACCCTACCTCATCATCTTCTCAAGCTGAGCCAGTCCCTTCAATTCCACCTTCGTCCACGAAGACGCCACCACGCCCGGCCGTCGTTCGTAAACGGCCGGATAGTGTCTTTATTCAACCAAAGCGACGACGATTAGTTTAGGGCTCATTTACGTGGAATTCTTTTGGGGTTTTCTGTCTTTTTGTTTGTTTTTAGCGCAAGGAGTACTGGGGTACATTTGATTGCATGGTCATGTTCTTGCATTTCCTGGCGTTCTATTTTGTATAAGCAGGAGTTGGATGGGTATCTAAGGCTCTGTAACAAACGCTTGTTTCCCAGATTGTATATACGACATGATCATTTTCGCACTACTTGGGAACCTTGGCCAACATGCCTTTCTACTTTAATACCATATGCGCACCTTCGCACTTGGTATTGGCTTGGAACATTTGCAATAGTCCACGTAGTGACTCGAATTTGCACCTGCGTTCCAGTTTTGAAGCTTTTCACAGCAAGACTTCGAAGTGTAGACGATTGGCTAATGAGATTAGAATAATATGAAAAAGAAATCATGGTGACGCGCTAAAGATGGTATTGGTCTCGGTATGCCTGCATAATCTAACCACTAGCTCGTCCTTCAATCGATGTGATATTCATGAGGAAGATGCAAATGCGTGGCTCGGTGTTGCGTTTAAAGCCCTGTCGAGTTTCATGAGGAAATATGGTATCTAACGAGCATAACAGATTACATGGCATCACATCCTCCACGCAGGGCAAGCACAAGATGGAGAGTGGCACCACCTTCGAGACTGTATTCTGAGGCCGTCTTGTCGTCCGCCCTAGAGGAAATCGACGTGTCAGTTTCCAGAATTCGAAAGACTCATGACTATGCGGGCGCATACATTTGCTTTCCACCGAAAATGAGACGTTGTTGTACTGGTGGAATTCCCTCCTTCTCCTCCACGCGTTCCTTTATACGGGCGACCTGGTTGCCTTGATATTAGCCCCTTTATTCTAGACATCCCGGTTGTTGACCGATCCATGCGAAGGTGCAATATCGATATTGAGGTTTCCATTTTTGTAACGAGGTGTGGGTGTTCAGCTCGTGCTCACCTTGTCATCGGACTCGATGTCCAGCTCGATCTCCTTGCCTGTCAAAGTACGGACCCTATAAAGCAGTAGAATGTCAGCAATGTCCAGTGTTGTGTCTTCGACGTTGGCCGTTCGATGATGCAATTGGAGATATCGGAGAGAAGACTAACTTGATCAACATCCTGAGAGCGCCGGAGTTCGAGTGTTGGGTTTGGATAAATAGAGTAAATGGTAGTAGAGCCGCCAGAGGATAGGCTGTTCTCGAGAGGCTTTATGGAGCAAAAGAGTGTCTCGTGAAAGAAGAGAGAGCCGCGTTGGCGGGGTTTTAGGTGGGGCGGCACTTACGGAGCGCAGCCTTATTGCCTGATAACGAGGCGGGTAAACAGCCCCGGTTCCTGGGCGGGTTCAGGCTGCATAGATCGTAGTAGATCAGTCACCAGAGCAACTTTATAGCAGGCTGAAATTAATCTCATTCAATTTCGCTGAAGAGAGTGAGGCTTAAGGCAACGGCGAGTTATGATTTGCAGGTATATTGCAAATGATTAAAAAGGATAAAAATTCATGCCTATGAATGAGTAGCATAAGAAGTACAGGAATTGGAAACAAGAATCGCGAAACGGCCTTCGCCCGATAGAATCTTCTAGTAGGCTATTACCTGATACCAAGGGCACTACCGCATCTTCTTTCAGGCCCTAGGGACCTTTAACCCAAATCCAGTCTTTGAACTCTATATATGAGTTCTGGCGAATATGCTATCCCAAAAAGCACATCTCTCGATCTCTTCTTGCAAGATATTTTCCATATGGGTACTATTTGTTTGAAGAACCAGTCTAGTGCCATTGCTGAAGCTGTTCCACGCTGGAGAGTTCACTTCACGTAGTAAATTTGGATCTGCGGCCATTGCAAAGCTAAGCCAGTAGCTTTGTACCTCTGTGACCGCAGCTCTATTGGATCTGTTTATGTCATAGCTATTTGCGTTTGGGAGAGCAACATAGCTAGTGGAGTACTCTGGGCCCCAAACAGCCTGGAGCTCCCAAGTGTGAGGCACAATGAAGCCAGCAGCAACTTCGGCATCATCCAATATGTGGGTGCGGAAAGAATGAACAGGGGTGCCAGCTTCTGTTAGCAGCTGCGAAGCGGCAAAGGCTGGACAGTTGAAAGCCACGTCTCCAAACATCTTTGCCACACGAGTGTAAAGAGGCGATTCTTTAGTGGTCACACCTTCAAACGTCTGTGTCACGCTAGAGTAAAGGGCATTCGCTTTCTCAAGATCCTCATCTGTCAAATCAGGAAATTGAGTTCTAAGGAAGGAGTTCACGTCCTCAGTCGTATTAGCCTGAGGGGCAAAGATTGTTCCCTCCGTGGCAGATGATCCTATAATGAGAGGTCGATCTTTAGAAAAATTGCCTGCTCTCAACATCTCCAAAGGCTGATCTGTGAACATCTCACCGTCAATGACGGGCCAAGCTGGAAATAAAGGCACTTCTGAGTGACCGAGATTGGGTCGGGCAATATTTGCGGCTTGTATAGCATCGGACTTGAGAGATCGGAGGCACGCAAGATCGATACAGTTTGTCGCATTCAGCAGCTGGTCATACTGAAACTCGAGGTCTTGAACTTGGAAGACCGAAGGTATATAGACTGATGCTCCAATACCGGCACTCCACTGAGCGTTATCAGGCGACGACTGGCCACCGTACGCGAGTGTCTGCATCAGCACACTGCCCCCGCCTATCGAAGTTCCAAAAATAGTGACTCTGTCAGGGTCACCACCAAACTGGCGAATATATTGTTGAACCCAACTTATAGCAGCACGCTGGTCCTGGAGGCCTATATTAAGGTTTCCCTCCTGCTGCAACTCGCCGCTAGCGAGGAATCCGTACGGTCCAACACGATAGTTGAATGATACAATGATGGCGCTCCCTTCACTAGCTTCAATTAAGCCGGAACCGTTGTAGTTTGGATTGATCAACTCCACAAATGCACCACCCTGAATCCACAACATAACGGGAAGCCCGTCGAAGCTGATATTGGATGCATTGGCAGGTGTGTATACGTCAATAAAAAGGCAGTCTTCGGATGCAGGGAGCGGTGCCTCCCCAGAGGCGAGGCCTTCAACTGAAAGGCAGATAGGTCCGTGCTGTTCAAAAGAGTCGCCGGATAAGTCAAATGATGCAAAATAGAATGTTCTTTGAAGTTCAATGCTCACAGATTTTGCCTGAACTAAGCCTGTCTCTTGTAAAGGACTCTCCGCCCGCCTGAAACGCCGTTCACCTGTCGGAGGTGCGGCATATCGCATTCCAAGAAACTCATTCACGCCATTTGGAAGCGCGGATCCTGCATAAGTTGCATATCCAAGATCTACCAGCGGGTCTGCAGCAGCAACTAGCAAGATATGAGCCTGCAAGGCTAACACAGACGCAAGAATACGCATTTAGATAGATTCCGCCGAGCAAGATAGATAATCTTTGATTATCAGTCAGTTATTGCCGAATGAGAAATTCGTAGTGGGTTGTTCATTGATATCTTGTGCCACTCTTATAGTTGAGAGTTGATGATGGCCAAATCAAAGGCGGCCGCTTAGCCGCTTATTATAAATCGCTGCCTTTACAAATCAAATATACCCATTTTATCGAAAGACTAAGGTAAAGCTAGTTCACAGTTATTCCTGGATTTAGATGCGCCTCGCAAGGGACGGTGTTCCTGGCCGCTTGTCCGTCAGCGCCAATCAGATTGTGGGCGGCAGTCGCAGCCTTCCGTCCGCCGTAACCAATTGGAACGAACTCGCCCAACATTTCAACATGCAAAAAGAGACTACTCTTGAGAGATCCCTGGCATGATTAGATACTTGCTTCCAGATATATTTAGAAGTACGTCTTAATATTGAAGTAGACGGACGAGGGGTAAAAGATAAAAGAGATCAGACCCAGGTCCAGATGCAAAAATTTTGAGGTCTCACCCGGAATCGAACCGGGCTCTTCAGAAGAAGGGATTCTGAAGGGATGCTTCAGAATCTGACGTCATAACCACTAGACCATGAAACCGCTTTACATCTAGAAAAGATTTTTTATGCACTATAGCCCATTGTTAAGTAATCGTGTCTCTCTTCTGCTCCGCAAACGATTCGAGCACCGGTTACCTTCGCTTTCTACTGACCACATGTGTTCATCAACTTTAGCTGCAAACTTCTCAACACATGCACCGTATCGATTGGCTTGCGTACCCTCGTAGGTCCTAATGTGTGCGCTTCTTCAGCGGCACACACTCGTTGGACCCTGACTTGCGTAATGGAACATTCGGACCCGAGTCGGGTCGATCTATTACAATCGGTGAAGACTGCTGGATTGCAGGCAACGCTATCATTTTGCTAGGTATAACGATTGGCGACGGGCCTATCGTTGGAGCCGGCAGCGTTGTCACAAAGGTAAGAACTATACCCGAGCATGTCAAACTCATTTTCTGAAATTGAGAGCTCATACAAATCTTGAATAATCAGGATGTTCCTGCATGGCACGTCGTGGCAGGAAACACTGCTAGGATTCTCCGAAAGATTGATCGTTCGGGAAGAGAAAAAGCTTCATTCAATGCGCAGAATTCTGTCCAAAACTCAAAGCATGATGTGTAGTCATGATGGAGGATCAATATAATAAAACCCTAAAAAGCCTTAAATTGATAAATATTTTAGATTAGATCAAAACGAAATATTTTGAACTTAGTATAGTGCCCTCTGATACATGAAACCAGGTCAACTCACTTTCTGAGATAACAACAGAGCTTAATCGCTCATAATAATTTGACTTCATAAAGCTTCTTTCCTATATTTGAAGGATTTCTTTTCAGTCTGGAGCCTCACAGTGCCGCCTCGGTCGGTATGCACGACATGCGGATGCTCGATTGGTGTTTGTGCTTTCGAGAAATGGTAAATATGATAGCAAGGAAAATGAAAGCAAAGCGTGCGTAATGAGGGAGCTCTAGAATACTTTCAGAAGACATGATCAGCTATTCAAGACCAATCAAGAGATGTCTGGCGCCTTCCTGGCACTTGAAGTTCTTTATGGCTCTTTATGACTGTGCTTCCTTCGAGTGGCCCTGATTCTTGAAAGACCCAGGGTTTCTCCTTTATGAAGTACAACAAAGACACATACGCGGAAACTAGCCCCGAGAAGTGACTTATATTCAATTGAGAGCCATGGTCAGGTAACGCAATAATTCATACCCATTCCCACATTCTTAATTGCCTTTCAAGCACGATCATTAGAAGCCTGATCTGATAGTACGAGACCATTTCACGCAGAGGTAAAAATACATATTGAGTGGAAGTTTATGAAGTGATTCACTTTATCATTGTTTGAGACACCTACAGAATGTCGAAATTCCAAGTTGGCTGTATGGCCTATTTGAGTGTACTGCTTTTTGCAAGCTCAACACTGGCGATACAATCGTTGAATCTGTCGCAATCTCTTGAAGTATGTATTACATGAACTCACGAAATACTAGTTGTCCAGCCATAATTAACCCAACTTCAGCGAGCTAGTAGTGAAATTCCAGATTGCAGGTCGATCATTAATGCGCCGGGCCGCTTTACCAATCCACATGTTGGTCTAGACTGTGCAACTAGCGCAGGTACTAGAATTGGAGCTTTGGAAGCGACTGTAAGTGTAGCTTCAGACATTTGAGGCCGAAACTCAATCTTGATCACATCTACGCCTCGTTCAACAAATAACACAGTACAAACTCTGTAGGAAATAGGTTTAACGAAGTCAACATCCGCAACCAATGCCATTATAACCTCTTCTTCTATTTCTCCGCCCAAGATTACTGTCAGCATCGAAGCCACCAAAGCTCTCGGATCTCAGCGTCATAAACCAGGGAAAGGTCCTCAGAAACGGACCGAGAGAAATATTACTATTCCAGCATTGTATGCTGGTAAAGATGACACATGGGAGGCAGTATTGTATGTAAAGCCTGACTGTAGAGGCGATTACTACTATGTGACCGGAGTCCATCAAGAGCAGACCAAAGGGTCTTCGGCGTACACTGATTGTTTGCCCCTCCAGGGATTGCTCTCGGACAGTTTTAAATCCGCTCAGTATTGTCGTTTCTACTCCGACGGTGGCGAAAGGTCAGAAGGTTGCAATTTTTTCCATCACCGGCCGTATTCCTGGGCTCTCAACAATGCCGTGTGCAATATGTATGAAGATGTTGGATGCGCAGGTGAAGCTCATCAGTATTCCTCAGTCCAAGAGGTTGATTGTTTCAGCTTCCGTGGACGGCCACGCGATTTCCGCGGGCTTCAATGTAATACTCTGAATAGTCACATAATATAGGTGTAAGTGAGATAATTTCTCAATTTGGGGGGATGGTTAGGGCTGAATAATCCATGGCTTCTTCCGGTGGTCTTCGAATACTTCTGTTGAAATTCCTCCACATAGTCTGAGGATCTTCGGAGGAAAGTAATCTTTCTCACCAAATCATGAGGAATAATTTTTAAAAGAGTAAGAGAGCACAGTTTTCCCGCAGTGTGTCATGTTGTGGCGTTTCAATCAGACCCGATGGGACAGCCAACTTGAAATTACCTCGCAGCCGACATGGAATACTTGGAATTAAAGTGTCTAGGCCTATAATAATAATAGAAATCTTTTTTAACCGAGATATTGGCTTTTAGAGGTACAGTTGTCAATGTGGATCTCCGACGGGCTTCTACCGGAAACCATACTGAGTTGGGCATCGCGAAGGCCGATCAGGGGCCTCGCACGTAACCCTGCACGGCCACGGAACCAGGACGTCCAATAGACGCATGAGACTCGATCTTTACATGGGCACCTGGCTTACAAGCCAATGGCACCTAACTGGGTTGTTCAAGAATGAGTTAATTTCCCAGAGCACGGCTAATAGGCCAATTAACGTAGTGGGCCTTCTCTTAAACCCCGCAGAATAATAAATAACTCGGAGATGTCTATATAACGCAAACGAAAACCTGTCAAAGAGCCTAACGGGTTATCCCAAGGTTATCTCCATCCATTATGCTCAACCTCAACTATCTTGCTCTGGCACTGTTTGTTCCGAGCGCTCTGGCAACCCCATTGCAGCCTGTTCCTCGCTCTTCAAGCCTGGACGACTTTGTGAAATCGGAGTCCTCTATTGCGCGTCAAGGGGTACTGAATAATATTGGCTCCAATGGAAGTGCTGTGAACGGGGCTGCCTCCGGAGTGGTTGTAGCGTCGCCTTCCAAGGTCAACCCGGATTGTTAGTTCTAAAAACTCGATAAAGATCACATAAAACTAACCATCCACATGTAGACTTCTATACCTGGACCCGTGATGGGGCGTTGACGTTGAAAACATTGATCGACCTGTTTATTGCTGGAGACGACTCCTTGGAATCCACAATCCAGGAATACGTCGAAGCGACGGCGAAGCTGCAGGCAATCTCGAACCCATCAGGCAAGCTCTCTGATGGAACAGGACTTGGCGAGCCGAAGTTTGAAGTGAATCTCACTGCCTTCACGGGCGACTGGGGCCGACCTCAGCGTGATGGCCCGGCTCTGCGCGCCACTGCTTTGATTGCATACGGCAACTACTTGCTTGGCAAGGACAAGAAATCAGTTGTCGATTCGAACATCTGGCCCGTTGTCCAGAATGATTTGAATTACGTTGCTCAGTACTGGAATCAGACCGGCTTTGACCTCTGGGAGGAGGTTCAGGGCTCCTCATATTTCACTCTTGCGGCTCAACACCGCGCCTTGGCTGAGGGGAGTGCATTTGCGGATTCCTTAGGCCATGACGCCGATAACTATAATTCGCAAGCTCCGTTGATTCTGTGCTTCCTCCAGTCCTTCTGGAATGGTACGTCAATCACCTCCAACTTGGCGAATGACGGTCGTTCAGGCTTGGATGCAAACTCTTTGATCAGCTCCATCCAAACATTCGATCCGAAGGCAACATGTGATGATGCCACATTCCAGCCTTGCTCCCCGCGTGCCTTGTCAAACCACAAGGTTACTGTGGACTCGTTCCGTTCAATCTACAACATCAACAATGGCAAATCCGCTGGAAGCGCTGTGGCTATTGGACGCTATGCAGAAGATACTTACCAAGGAGGAAACCCCTGGTATGAGACATGAGACACTGCTCGATCGCAGCTCTTCGGTGTTTGCTAACTATATTAGGTACTTGACCACCCTAGCTGCCGCGGAGCAACTCTACGATGCGTTATACCAGTGGGACCAAACGGGTTCGATCGACATCACCGAAACAAGTGTCCCTTTCTTCAAAGCGCTTGTTGATTCGGCCGCGGTCGGAAACTACTCTAGTTCATCGGCGACATATTCAACACTCACGGACGCAGTTAAGACATACGCGGACGGCTTCTTCTCTATAGTTCAACAATACACTCCCAGCAACGGGTCGCTTGCAGAGCAGTTCACGCGTGACAATGGTACTCCAACCTCTGCTGGCGATCTCACCTGGTCCTACGCTGCATTCCTGACTGCTGGCTCTCGCCGAGATGGAACCGTCCCGGCCAGTTGGGGAGCATCTACCGCTAATGAGGCCCCATCCCAGTGCCAAGGAGGCTCAGCCACTGGAAGTTACACGACTCCCTCGGTCGGGTCTTGGTAAATTCAGACAGTACACATTTGAGACACTTGTGAAACAATAGTACGGATAACAAGGAAGTGTTTTGGATGTGGGCTATGAATGGGGCCATATACACTAGTATCTTGCCAAGTTATTCATCCTATATTTTTATATCAACTATCTAGATACGTGGAATATTTAGCAAGGCTACTCAGTAGTGCTAGTAATGTCTACAGAGTAGATCGTTGTGGGCTATATAGATAACCTTGAAAACAATGGATACATTCGGGGAGTCCATAAAAAGACCATAGAGCAACGCCAACTGGTGGATCTCCGTCGCTGCCCCGGGGGCTTTGATCGCACTTGTGGATACGAGAGGCGCTGCTGCCTTCGACATCTCACTCTGGTTCTTTTCTAGTCCTAGCATTACCACTCCTCTCTCCAGCCCCAGGGTCTTGCTTTTCCTTTGTCGCAGCTCACGAAAACCACCTCTCTCTCGAGCCGTTCGAATCATGGGCCGTCCCCACAACGCCGATCGCCCGAACGAAAGTTCGTCCTCACATTCCCTTCACTCTATCGATCCTGGGGACGATCTCCCCCCTCCCTACACAGACGAGCCTTCTCTCCCACAGGTGGCATACGGTATACCCCAGGCACTTCCTCCTATTCCTACTTCCCTCGAAATCGTTGATTCCGCCTACGCTCTTCCTGATACAACCGGCAACAAATCTACGGACAAAGTTGTGTTCACTACCAACCCAACCCTCTCCCGCAACAGCAACGCGCTTTACGATGTCGCTCGCAGGCAGATTAGACTTCCTCCGCGCCCGCTGCTTTATATAAGTGGCTCACATTCAGAAAGCAATAGCAATGGAGATAAGAAAGGCAGTAACAAAGTTACCGACTTTCATTTTAAGCTCGACCTGGCGGAGACTCTGTTGACCGGATGGGAGAGAAATGGAAACACAGATGGAAATATGTGGAGTCAGGTCTCTGTTATCAGCGATGATCATGATGCTCTCGCGTATCGCGGCACGAGAATGCCCTCGCGTACCTACAACGCGCCCAAGTCGCGCGCCATTGCCTTGCCTACCGATGGCGACGAGGAAGCACTGCTCGCTTCTGACTCTGTGGACAACCCTGCGGACGATGACGGCGTATTCAACCCCGTAAACAAGCCCATAAGAGACTTGAAGCGCTGGTGTGACAGATATTGCGAAGATCCGTCAATTGTCAAGTCG
This sequence comes from Mycosphaerella populi pn0402, assembly GCA_002153405.1. NCBI lineage: Eukaryota > Fungi > Ascomycota > Dothideomycetes > Mycosphaerellales > Mycosphaerellaceae > Mycosphaerella > Mycosphaerella populi. The sequence continues at coordinate 39,659 of KZ119415.1, forward strand.
TAAGTGGCGGCGACATCCACCCACTTTGTGCGCTTTTGCTGATCCGTTGAAACTTTACAGATTCACTATCACCCGCAACATCCAGGGTTTTGATGCTGATGCAATGTGTAACGTTCTCACCTCGCACGTCCGCTCCCTGAACTACCTTGGCTCCCTTAGCTGCTATACATCAATTGCCCAAAACCGCGTTACAATATATTCACCGCATTGGATCAATCGAATGCGCGCAAACCGATATATTTGGTGGACCTTTGTTATCCTTCAGCTTTGGATAATCACATGGCCGATCATTTTCTTTTTGGAGAAGCGATACGAAGTAGTCAACACTACCTGGCATGCAGCCTTGGAGGCTGGTGAGGAGACTGGGCTTGTCAAATTATATGCGCGTCAACGGTCCCCGACCACACTAGCAGAATATTGGGCCCCGGCCGTTAAGCTCGCGGCATGGTCGCGCAGGCAGGGGGATCACAATAACCTAACTAGGTTGGATGCCGACCGTGTACAAGGAATGAGCAATAATCAGCTGTTAGGTTTGCAGCGGCACGTCGGCTCCGAAGCCGAGGCTGAGCGACGTGCTCGTGTTGATCGAGGACAAGGCGGTTTCGTGGACAATGTTGTCGGACTTGTCCGGGGAGTCGGAGAAGTACAACAAGAATGGAGACTGGCTACTGGATGGGGAGGGAACAACTAATCGAGAACTGCTATATCTTACACCTCCCCAGTCACTGCATAAGTCAATATTCTCTGTGTTGTATCAAGAGCATGCGTCGGGTAAATTGCATTCTGTTTGCCCTAATAACGATATCTGAAGCCTTCCGTCTTCCAATCTGTGATGTCTGCATAGTCTTGTGCGCTCAATTCAACGCGATTCGCAATTTCCACCACGTTCCTTGAATCCCTATCATCCACTGGTTTCCCATTGATTGCTCCCGAATTGCCCGCACTGCCCTCAAATCCCTCCTGGCGCACGCGGTGCGCGTTTGTGTATTGCAAGTACACGCGGAGGCATATCGCCAGTAGAACAGCCAGAGCATAGCAAATCATGATCGTCCGGAAAGCCGTACCATAGGTTGGAGCTTCACTTTTGAGAAAGAATTGAGGCCCAGAGATATTCCCAGCGCAGTATGCGAGAAACAGCATAGCGGTTACCGTCATCTTCTTCGTAACACCCCGGTAGTTGGCCTGTACCAACGACATAGCAAGCGGCATTGCTGCAGGACCCGTCGATAAAAGAAAGTATCCAAAGAGTTGGACTCCAAGAACTATCTTTGCGCGGGAGTATATGATCGCGCTACCGATGATGCAAGGTATAATGACTGCGATAATTAGGAGACAATTCATTTGGCGATAGCGTCCTGCGAGCCATCCACTCCCGGTGATGGTGGCCATGGTGATAAGCGAATAAGGGATTGAGATCAGCGTGGACTGAAGACTCGTGAATCCGAAAGATACAATAACGAGGTTTGCGAAGTTCTGGGCGCCTCCATTTGGGATTTGTGTCAATAGCTCCAGCCCAAATATCAGCCAGGTCTTAGGGTCTATGAGGCATTCAACGACTTGATCCCAGTTGAAGACTGTCTTCTCTGTTTCTCCTGTTCCAGCAACCACAGCCCTGTTCCTAGCAAATTTTTTTTCTTCCTCTGACAAGAAATTGGCTTCTGAGATTGAGTCTGGAAGAAGGATCCAGGTAAAAATACCCCAAATGAAGGTAGCTACTCCCAGCACAATGAACATCCACCTCCAAGGACCAACTTCATCATGAACGTGACCAAGTCCGTAGGCAAGAAGACTTGACACAATCCCACCGACATTCTTAGTTGAATCGTTAGCTTCGATCTTCCGATTTTCTTTTTGTTTTTTTTTTTTTGAGTATACGTACGTTCCCAGCAAACCACAGACCAGTTCTCACGGGGATCTCGTCACGAGTGTACCAGGTTGAGGTAATAAACATGAAAGCAGGGGTCACCGTCGCCTCCGCAATCCCAAGGAGAAATCGAACGGTCATAAGCCCCCCAAAGTTAGTACAAGCAGCAGTCAGAGCCACCACAGCACCCCAAAACAAGGTATTTGCAGTCAGATACTTTGCTATAGGTAGGCGGGCGATCAATAAGGTTGTCGGGTATGACCAGATCAAATATCCAAAATAGAATATTGAAGAGACCCAGCTATATTGCTGCCCTACTAGTCCCTAATCGAAGTGTCAACGCTCATCCCTTGTTTCCTGTGCGTACGAAATCTTACTGTGTCTTCTGACAGTCCAAACACGGAGGCACTAGACAGTATAGTCTTGTCCATGAAATTAAGCATGTAAGTTGTGGAAAGAAGTGGAATCAGTCGAATGTCGATTTTGCGTAGGACTCTTCTGGCTAATGCGACCTCCATCGCATCCCCCAAGGCAGCATCCTCGGGATTCTCATTTGCCGAGCTCATCTTCGCAGACTGAAAATGCCCACCAAGTCAAGTTATGATAGATTATGAAATTTGAAAATCAACTATGAGTTTACCTTTGACTATTTATTCGACCGAAGCACCGGTCCTGCTTATCAAGACTGGTTTGTTATTCCATTGGCTCGAACCCCGCAATCCTGCGCACTATCGTGGATCTTGCATTCCTGCCACCATAATTGGATAGGAACACCGCATTCTCGATTTAGCTTATCTGACGGGATAGAAGGTTTAGGTCTGGCACAAACTCTTACTAAACTCTCTTAGCCTCAATTCCTTAAAGGATACAGCTGCCAATTCAGGCAGGTTCGGCTGACGCCGATGCATTGAAGTATCTGTTCACAATTTGATTCAGATTTCCCTCCTCCAGAATCTACGCTGTATTCGCCTACTTTGATTTATTCTAAAAAAGCTATTCAGTGGCTAAAGCTTGAAGCAAAGCAGTCTATCAAGACCCAAATTCAAGATGAACGGCTTGGAAATAAGTCCATTTATCGCCAACTTACCCAAGGTGGAGCTACATGTGCACATCGAAGGCACACTCACCCCGGCGCTACGCTGGGAGCTCGCGCATCGTAATGGAATTAGCCTACCATATGCCACATATGAAGAACTGCAAGCTTCGTACGCAGTAACACTCAACCATCGGCCCGAGCTAAATGGTCGCCAGCCCGGAATCCCTACCTTCCTCGAGGCATATTTTGCCGGCTGTGAGGTTCTTCGCACAGAAAGAGACTTTTACGACTTGGCAATGGCATATCTCAGCCGCTGCGCCGAGATGAATGTGCGATACGCTGAGCCATTCTTTGACATCCAAGCGCACACGCGTCGGGGTGTTCCCAGTCAAGCAGTTCTCGATGGATATCTGTGCGCAAAGCACGATGCGGAAAAGCAATTTGGAGTTCATTCTAGCTGGATATTCTGTTTTCTCCGAGATGAACCTGTTGAAGACGGGCTGAAAGCTTATGCTGAAGCGAGGCTGTGGGCTGCGGGCTCTGTCGAGGGCGGGAAGGGCCTGTTCCATGCTGTTGGGCTTGCGAGTAACGCATACGAGCGACCTCCAATTTTATTCGAAGATGGATTCCTGAGGGCGAAGGCTGATGGACTTCATGTTACCATGCATTGTGATTTCGGGCAAAAAGATACACACGCGCATATGGCTGAAGCTATCTTCGAAGTTTGCGGAGGGCGAGGGTCCGAACGCATTGATCATGGGCTTGATGCTGAGGATAAGGAGGAGCTATGGCGGGGACTTCTGGAGAGAGATATTGGATTGACGCTGTGTCCTCATGCTTATCATCGACGAACTGCCACAGATGTTTTGTTTCCTAAGATCAGAAGGCTTTGGGAGAGCGGAGTCAAGCTTTGTATCAACAGTGATGATCCTACACTTATGCACGATGTTTGGATCGATGGCAATATGCAAAAGGTGTATACATACTGTAATTTTGGCCAGTCAGAAATGATCCAATTGGTAAGGAATGCAGTGGACATGTGCTGGGCGAATGAAACTATCAAAAGAAGTATCCTCGCCGAATTGGAAGATACCAATACTCTTCGTTAAGGGAGAAATCCAAGCTAAGAAATCTGAGCGACACCATTTTGTACATTCATTCTCAGTTATGGGAATTCATCATCGTTGAAAATTCTGGATAATGTCTTTGTCAAAGAAAACGTTCTTGGGGCTCTTTCAGGCAACTTTTGTTTTCATTGTATGTACAAATCGCATTCTTTTGATGAATTCAAGCATATAATGAAATTGACTTTCTTCCTTTGTACTTGAACTCCTTTGAAAAGTTCAATACTTTATGTATGGCTCTGGTATAAAAAGACCTTGTTCCGCCATTTAATCTCACGTTCTATCGATTTCAACATGAATGAAAGCTGCCCAGGCGAGCCAAAAAATCACCCTATTCACAGCATTACATCCTTATCAGCGATGGACGATCTTCTGGCACGTGCTCGGGCAGCGCTCAAAGATACTGCTCGACGATTTCGTCAACTACAAGAAGGCGAACCAGAGAGGCCTCTCCAACATAAGCGCATGGTGGAGCTCGGTTTGACTATCGGGGTTATTGGAGAATTTAAGCGTGGGGCTAACCTAGGTTGCAGGTTGAACATTGTCAGGAATGGTATGATCACAAATATTTGTGATGTAAATGCCAGAAGTAACCCGCACTTTGTCTGGCTACAGGAACTAAATTATTACGATTGGGTCATTAACGAGGACAGTTTGGTAGTCCGCCGCATGCCTGCTCTTCCGATGGACGCGATGATTTCATTAATCCCAGGACCGGCTCAAAGCTTTTCTGGTCTCGTGGCGGCAAATCAAACGTGTAGTATTTGTTATGAATCTATGCATCCAGATACGACCATTATCCGCCTTCCGTGCGGCCACCATTTCGATTCAGAGTGCATTCTTGCATGGTTTGTTAGAAGTAAGTCCTGTCCAATGTGTCGGATGGATGTGGAAGACAATGTACCCCGTATAAATTTCCGTCGAGGGCTACTTTTCCCACATTTTTTTGACCATGAGTGGTAGGTTTTTTTCTTTTCTTTTCTTTTCTTTTTTTTTTTT
>KZ119416.1:5349-19304 GCA_002153405.1 Mycosphaerella populi pn0402
GTCGTCCTTTCCGTGAGTCTATCCGTGAGAACAAGGCCATGTACTGGGGTCTGATTGCTGCTTCTGCTTGCGCTTTCTCCTGTGCCACCGAGTTCGTCCCGGAGATCAACGAGAAGCTGCGCCTGGTTCCCTTCACCAATGAGTTCAAAGTCACCCTGACTGTGTTGATGATCTTTGACTACGCTGGATGCTATATCATCGAGAACGTTCTGAAGCACTTCTTCAGTGACTTCCGTCCCAAGGACATCGCGGTCCGTCGCCCGGATCAATTGAAGCGTGAGAACGACCGCAAGGCGCAAGAGGCGCTGGAGGCTCAAACCCAGGCGGCATAGAGAAACAGCTGGAATTTGGACCGGCTTGGTTAAGTGGCCTCTTGAGCCTTCATGTATTTTAAACATAGAGTGTTCAAAGACAGTTTCATGGAACTGCATGACATCTAATTTATCTTGCCACTTGAAATGGCATTCCTAACTTCATTTGTCGCTCGGCTTTATAATATCTCGGAAAAGGTCCGATGCTCTAATAGGTTGTGATCTTCAGCCGGTTACTTGTACTGGTTTCCCCCTCTCATGACAACTGCGTAGATTTAATTATTTCTTTGCCCATAGCTTTCTTCGTATGCGCTCTGTGGATTTATTCAACAGTCCATCTGTCTCCCCAGTGGCGGTTCAGTGATCTCATCCCGCCTTCTTCCCCCCGCCACGTATGATCTCATCGCTTCGACGACTCACTCATACAGCCGCTCCTTCACTTTATTACCTTTCTCCAATCCTCATCATACTTTCTACCACAACTGCTCTCTACAATGGCAACTAAGCAGACGCTCCAGTCGAAGTATAAGCTTCTATCGGGCCATGAGATCCCGGTTCTTGGCTACGGAGTGAGTCCACTGTAAAACCTCTGTGACGTAGCTTGCATGCTATGTTCATCTGCGGTCTTGAAGACATAGGCGGTTAAATTGAGTATCAAAGGCTAACCAAGTTCAAAACATAGGTCTACATGATGTGCGGTCTCAAGATTTCCACGAATCAACCTCCAACTGACATAACCGCATAGTTCACCCTCTACCACAGAGAAAACAACCCTCGAGGCATTAAAAGTTGGCTTTCGGCATGTATGGTATACCCAATATATCCAGAAGCTATAGATGTTGATAGCATACAGGTCGACTCGGCAATCATGTATCGTAACGAGAAGGCCTGCGGTCGAGCAATCCAAAACTCTGGCATAGACCGCAGCGAGATCTTTCTGACAACCAAGATCCCCCCAGAGTCAATGGGCTACGAGCACGCCAAGCGAGCTATCGAGGCCAGTCTCCAGCAGGGCGCCCAAGAGTACTATGACCTGTAAGCAGCCCCGAGGTGGCCCAGCTCTCGCGGACAATAGCTTACAAGCCCACGTAGGATCCTCATCCACGCTCCGTACGGCGGCAAGAACGCCCGCCTGGGCTCCTGGCGCGCACTTGTCGAGGCTCAGAAATTGGGTAAGGCCAAGTCCATCGGTGTCTCGAACTACGGCATTCACCACCTCGAGGAATTGGAGGAGTACATCAAGGGCGGAGGCGGCGGCGAGATCAGCGTGGGCCAATATGAATTACATCCTTGGCTGGACCACTCCGACATCACTCAGTGGCTGCAGTCTCGAGGTATTGTTGTGGAAGCATACTCGCCTCTTGCGCATGGTACGCGGTTCCGAGAGCCTGTCTTGCAGACTATCGGGAAGAAGTACAATAAATCCCCGGCCCAGGTCTTAATTCGTTGGAGTTTGCAGATGGTAAGAAGTCCCCCTTGTTGTTGCTGGCCATAATATGCTATGGGCTAGGCCACTAACTTATTATAGGGATTTGTTCCACTGCCTAAGTCTGTGACGCCGCAGCGGATCAAGGAGAACACCGATATTTTTGACTTCGAGCTCTCGGCGGGGGACATGGAACAGCTCGACACGGGCGAGTATGAGCCCACTGACTGGGATCCCACCGTGGATAAGGATTAAAAAGGACCCGTGGATATAAATATATCTATAGCACCAACCCTATTTTCAATGCTCGGCGGAGCATTATTCTTATATTACCCAGTGCTGCCCAAGTTTCCTCTCGAATCTGTATAGCCCTTGGCCAGCGTAGTCTTGAATCGGGCCATGACGCGATTCGTCTGACCAACGAAGTACCTTTGATCTTTGGATTGGGTATTTCGTCCAACGAAGGTTTCGGGAGGGCGACAGAATCCCTGTTATCACCACTTGCAGCATCGTCATCTGGCAAGCAGTATGTCTAACCAATGCAGTGAAGTATCTCCACGCCTGTCTGGATATCACCATTTCAAATGCCATTGACATGATTGCATCATTGTAATATCAAGTGTGTTCTCTTCAATTCCTCATGTCGTAGCGTGGTCGCCAATTACAGCCTTGCGAATGATCACTTGTAGTAAAGCCTCACTAGCACGCAGAGCAACCTGATCCTTAGCAGAAGGATCGTCCTCGTCATCTGTACTGTTCACTATCAATTTCATCTTCCCATCAGTCGCCAAGACGAAAGCAGCACACGCGACTTTTGATAATCGGACATTCTGTCGAGCAACCGCATTCTGCGACGAGCCGTCCAGATCGAGTTTCATCGCCAGATGAGTCTCTAGATAAGACGTAACATTTGCGATCAAAGAGTTTTGCGTTCTTTGTTTTTGTTTCCGTTTGACTTTCTGAGGCTCACTGCGAAGAAAATCAACGAGCGATGCTCGAGAAATACTGATGTTCAATGCTCGCAGCGCAGGCGCAATGGATGTTGAGAACGAAAGCGTAAGTTGCAAATCTTTTACTACTTCGTCGACAATGTTATCTGTGTTAACTCGCGAGTCCGATAGCTCATCCATATAAGTCTCCAGGCCCTTGCAGAGGAAGGCGGACGGAAGGCGGAGCGAGGCGCAGTAGGCGTCGAAATTAGCTGAAAGGAATGAGATGAAGGTCTGGCGAAGCGGGTTGGGGAATTTCGTGATCAAAAGAGGTAGGAGCGTTGTTCCGCTCTTTCTAGAAGAGGAATTGGATTCGGGGTCTGCAAGGATAGCGGCTTTGTATGTGATGTTTTCGTAGTGCAGCGTCACTAATATTCCGGGAAACGCGGCGCGTCTGTCCGAACTTTGATTGTGCGTACGTTGCGTAGAAATAGGCTGCCAAATGCATTCACTAAGTGCACCAGTCTTGGAGAAGGATTCATCCTCTGCGATGCTGCTTTGCAAACCAGCAAGCACATCACCCGTGAGGTGGTCGCGTAGTCGCGTAGCGTACAGTTTTAAAGCGGCGGGGTTATCGAGCAAGATTTCGCAGTCTTTCTGGTGGTGCAGAGGTGAAATACGATGGAGAGTCCAGGAGCTGTTGAATAGCTCCCATGGTGAAGCCTGCTCCATGGTACCTGCAGTTTCGATTGGTAGTCGCTGAAGGTCAGTTCATAAAGCTGTTTCATGGTGTTATCGACACGGGGATGCAAACAGGGCAAACACGCGGCGATAAGATCTCCATAAACAATTTACCCTTTCGGAACAACATGCAATTTCAAGATCCAGTAAGTGAATTTTAGAGACGTTTCTACATAATTGACAAGATAGGTATCAAATCTAACTCCTTAATGCTTAAAACCAAACGTTTCATGCTATGCTCGCCAGCCCGCCATAGGATGGCAATTCGCACAGCCAAACAGTATAGGGATCCCATTCCAACGCCATGCTTGTTCTACATCATGAGGAATTGCGCCTCGGGATTGCAACTCAGATTTTGCAGCATCGAACCACACATCACGGACTGAGGTATGAAGGTTCTGGTCTGTAGCTTTGCCAAAGATGACAGCGTTCATCTGGTCCTTCTCATAGGCCTTTGTGTCGTTGTAGAAATTATACATGAAGTCTTTGCGCTGGTTTCTCTGGTTTCCTCCATCGCCAATCTCTGCAGAGAAGAACTCAACTATTCGCACGAACGGTGCTACGGTCAAGAGCGAGCCGATCCACGAATCGTCTGGCTCGTCTCCGGGGACCATGCTGACCATGGTGAACCGGATGTATGAAACGAGTAAGTGCATACAATGATGGGTGGCAATTAAAGCAGCGGTGTTTGTGAATGGAGGCTGGCGAAGAATCATAGTTTGAAGGTCATGGTTCATCATTCGGCGTCTGGCTAGGGGGATCGGGACATCGAGGGTTCCGGCTTCGTAATCTCGTAAAAGCTGGTTTGTCTGTTCACGCCGAGCCGAATTGTACGCATGGAGGAAGTACAAGATGTAATACCTGATTGAGCATTCTCTGTCAGCTTCTGGGGCGCAGGACTAAATAGCCTGTTCAATCTAAGACTTACATCAATGGAGCTAGATGAAACCGCACGCTAGCTCGACCTCGCCACATCAGTGCAGTACGGTCGGCTCTTTTTGTTGGGAATGAACTCCTCTCGAGTACCGGCTCGGTTGTGATGAATCTGTCCATAACCCGGTCTGCTAAATAATAGCATAGCCGCGAGCATATATCCTGCCTATGTCGCAGGCCATTCAGGTATCTGAAGGTGTATAGATGGCCGCCTCGGGCACTTTTCGAGGGTGGAAACAGGTCCGATAAGAGAACGACATCGTCTTCGGGATTGCGAGTGTAGGTCCGTTCGGTGTCGATCGGGGAAGGAAGAGTGCCATGGCGATGTCGGCGAAGATATTGTCGCACGATCTCATACTCCTGGTGGGTTAATATGTCGTAGAAGGCCCTGCAGACCAGCTTGAGGGCAAGGAAGTCGAAGGTCCCGCAATGCGCGAAGATTAAGATTTGGATCTCGACGGGCAGGCCCCACGGCGGGAGAGGATTGGGATTGTCGAGACTGCCAGAAGGCCAGGAAATCAGAACCCAGGACTTTGCCGTACATAATTAGCAAGCTTACCGTAATGACGAGCGGGAGCCAGGGATCTCGCGCTGGGATCCATTGTTATCCTTGGCGCCCGTCCTCTTCCTGAGGATGATCGCGCGGAGTTTCTGCAAGGCCGGCAGGTTCCTGAAGAGACCGGTCATCCTGGGGGTCAAGACCGCATGGCCCAGCTCCTGGATGAGAGAAATTCAAATCCAAACCAGAAATCCTCAAGGTGGGCGTGGTCTCAGAACAAGGCTTCTCCAGGGCTCCTTTAAACCCCTGACTAAGCGCGGCGCAGCATGCCAGGTGGATATGCAGGTGTGTCTAGAATCCTGTTTAAAATCGGAGATTGTTTCTAAAAATTGCACAGAACTATCATCAACTTTCAGCTTCCTCAACCCCACAAGAAGCCATGAAGAGTGGTTATCTTGTGTGGGATAACGCCGATGCCAATATTGTCTTCGTTTCCACTGTATGGTATGCCTTGAGGCTGCTGCAATACTACAGAAGCAGGATATTTCACCCTATTTGTTTCTATTGCTTGCTTCAAGAGGAACCATACTCGGTATGATATTCAGGCACGGAGTATTGCCTGATAAGATCTCGATTTTATCTGTGGGGGCGGCATCAACAGTTAGATCGGACCAATACTCACACACCCGCAATTTGGAATCAGCCCCCTGCAAAAGAATAGCATATATGTGAATCTTGGCTGGTAAGCGGACGCAAGCGGATGCAAGCGGATATTAACCCGCAATATTTTGTTTCGTAATCAAGTTTAGCCATAACTACTGACAAGGCAGAAGAATACGACATTCCTTCCGTCGGCACGAGTTGCTGGGGGCTAGGCAGGTTATGTGAGTGATCTACACCGGCCAGCAAGGAGGGTTTTATACCTACTAGTAGTAGGTAGACCTCGGAAAATAAAGAATATTAGGATACATATCAAATCATATGTATTCGAATATACGCAGTACTCTACATAGGAAGGCACATTTGGATATAGATAAAAACGTAAAGAATGATAAGAATCGTCATAAGCTTTGGGATCCAGGCTTGGTTGACAGAACCGCAGCTCCTACGCCTATAGCAAAAAACGAAAGAACGTTCACATAACAAGTATGAATGTCGATTGCGCTATCAATTGCCTTCTGAGGTGCTGGACTTGCATCACTCGCACCGCTCAGTTACGTCATGTGCCGCCTTGCCCAAGTTGATCAGATTCGGGACAGAAACCCCTCCCTTTTGAAGATCTTAATCATTTCAAAAGCCATGTCCAGTAAAATCCTCATTGTCGGTGCTACAAGGGGCCTGGGCTCCTCACTCGGGGCTCTCTACTCCAAGCAACCATCCAACGAAGTGTTTGGGACCACCCGCGCCGCATCTCCTTCGGGTCTGGACTCGAAAATCCACTGGCTTTCTGGGATTGATATCGCTCACCCAGATGTAGGCCAGAATTTGGTCTCTCAGCTTCCTCAAGCTACCAAGCTCTCAACTGTGATCATCTCTGCGGGGTATTTCGGATTCGAGTCCTTCGACAAGCCTGACTGGGAAAAGCAAGTTCGGATGTATACGACATCGGCCATTGGACCAGTCTTTTTGGTGCACCATCTGGTCAAAGCTAATCTCCTCGATCGTGGGAGCAAGGTAATTCTTGTCAGCAGCGAAAGTGGCAGTATTACTCTCCGGCACGAGAAAGAAGGGGGTGGGAACTATGGTCATCATGCGAGCAAGGCTGCACTTAATATGGTGGGGAAGCTTTTAAGCTTAGACCTGCAGGACAAGGGCATTGCAGTGGGCTTGGTGCATCCAGGGTTCATGCGCACTGAAATGACCAAGGGAGTTGGTTTTGACAAATTTTGGGACTCTGGTGGTGGTATGTATAGCAATTCTCAACCTACACTTCCTCTGTCAAGGCTGATACTACTATTTCCTAGCTGTTACTCCCGATGAGGCTGCCGATTCCTTGGCATCTTTCATAGAAACCTTTGATATAAGTAAGACGGGGCAGTACTGGGCACCAAGAGGCCCTGCGTAAGTTTCTTCGGCTTCTGGGTTGGGTTTGGATTCGCCTACTAATGCAGACCTTCTACAGCGATATTGGAACAGCAGAAAGTGTTCTTGGCACGGACCTTCCGACACCTCTGCAATTGCCTTGGTAGAGTGAAATAAAGAGTGGGGAAATCATGATTCTTCTATAAGGAAGAGCAACGGCATTCTCTCCATGGCCCATTAGCAAATACTCATATCAAGCATATCAATCTGACTCTGGGGGGGCATTAGGCCTGCCACACATAAAGACCAAGTCCTTTCCGAGATCCGGCCGCTTCTCATGCCCAACTACCTTCATATTGAATGCTTTACCATACATTTCTTCGACATGCTTGTCACCCGTGAGCAGCATTGTCCTGCGCAGATAGGGCATCGTCTTAGGAGAGAATATCTCCACAACACAGTTAATAAGCCATTTGCCCAAGCCTTTTCCTTGATATTCTGGCAGAACATAGACGTCCGAAAGATACCCAAAAGTCACACCATCTGTTGCCATTCGTGCGAGGCCGATCTGTTCTGTAGCTTTTGTGGCTGAACCGCCTGTTGCTTGCGATCCGGAGAGTTGGTTCCTCTTGTAGACCCCAAATGACATGGAGCCATACAAAATCTGTGCCATGATCTCATCAGGCAGATCCTTCTTGGTCCAATACATGAACTCGCGTCTGAAAGCAGCCTGGACATCATCCACAGATAAAAATTTGGGATCGTTCGAGATGAAGAAATCGCTGCCGTCGCGTGTCCACGTCCGCGGGGCAACCCACGAACACGGTGGGGTAAAAGCCATTATTTGAGCTGGCACTTAATTTATAGATAATGTGTGTAATTTGGAGAGCTTTCTCAACGGGTTGCAAATAGAGTTTGCAGGAATTGTGTAGGAATTGTGTCCAAGTGGCTTTTTTGCACGTCCTCTAAATTGCAACTTCGTTTTGGGGGCGGTAGGGTGTAGTTAATAGTTATAGTTGGGCCAAGGCCGCTAGCTTGAATGAGTCATCGAGGCAGCTAGATATTCTGAAGCCTGGAGCCTCTTTGACGCTGAAAATTACGAGGACATTCAGGGCATCGATTTTGTGGACACATAATGTACTTCAATAGATCTACTCATCCAGCTGGTTTACCGACGTCTGACAGGCCTTGGCCTTCTCTATGGACAATGCCGGTTCCGGGATCTCACCGGAACCGGAGCCAGTAAACAAAACCCCGAAGCCAGACGTGTTTTCAAAAAGTTATTTTCTCTGATTGAAAGAAAAAAAAGCACACTGATACCTATCCAATATGTCCGGCATCTCCAGCTTTGAGCAGGCCATCCAGAGCCTGAAGAATGGCGTCCATCCTACGCTCGGAGTGACTATCGGCTCGCACAAGGTGATACCGGGGGAGCAGATCAACAAGAAGGGTAAGATTGTCTCTACGCGCGACATCAGAAGCCAATGCTGATAATAGTCTTCCACGATAGAGACCCATAAAACCCCCGTCCTCACGGCACCCGCAGATCTACCCCAAGGATCCTACACGATTATCTGTGTCGATCTGGACGCGCCGTTCGTTTCGTGGAATGCACTCAGCCCTGCTCTTCACTGGGCTCAGACAGGCTATCAGATTGAGTCGCCCAGTCGCGAACTGAAGAGCGAAGACCCCATAATCGCCGAATATGCAGGAGCTGGCCCTCCTCCTGGCGCAGCGCCACATCGCTATGTGTTTTTGCTTTACAGCCAGAAGCCTGACTCAAATGTCTCGCCCAATGTGACTGAGAAGCCCATAGCTTTGTTTTCGCGAATGAGGTTCGATATCGAAGGGCTGAAGGAAAAGCTGGGCCTAGACAAGATCGAGGCGGTTAATCATTTCACCTCAAACTAAAGGCCCGGATTCGAAGGACCGCAAGTTGCTCACGGGTGTTCTGAATAAGAATAATATCTTGCTGACTACTGCTCTATCTATATCCCCCTTAATTCGATAATTTCGTCTGAGAGTCCTTATTTGCGCATGAACCTAACTGTAAATTTCTCTGTGCATGGATGGCGCAAAGTTCAAATGCAGCCGTCATTCCCATCTGGTCATACATGGCACGTGATTTTTATAGTAGGTCTGGAAGTCTCAATCTTGAATCATTAAGGCTTTGTACCTTATAGTTAGAAGGCCTGGAAGTGCCGAGTCGGCCGAAAGCTACAGAGTACTACATAAGCACGAAGCGATCACCCGCTTATCAACAAAGATTAAATTAGACACGAAGATAAAATGGCCCGCAACCAGTCGCATGATTTTGTAAACACTCCACAATTGCGTTTGGGGTGGGGGGAATGATGTTCTTCCCAGACCCCCGCGGCATCTCACGCCATCACTTATGTCGATGGTGTGAGCCGCGCCAAATTAGCCACGATGTCGCAAACCAAATGTACTGTTTCTTAACATATGATTAGACACAGTAGACTCTCTATGGAGTAGCCCTGGCAGAATCTACCTGGCTGTCACGCTAGATTTGGTGGCGTCGAAAATGTTCTAGATGACGTGCAGTTATTATCCGATATATCGTCCGATGCATTAAAGCAGCTTATCCGCTTCGTCTGACAATTGTACGACCATTGGTATTCTCTTTGGTACAATTTGTACCCATCATGGCGCTGCTAGAGAACCCCGTTATTTCTACGGTGCCGTCAATTCCCAGGGTCGGACAAACGACCGAACCAGTCAAGGGTCATGACTCCGCCCAAGACCCATCTGTGACTGTCAAGGATATCAATGAGCTCGAATCCAGTCTCAACAACTTCACCTTAGAAGAGCACCCGATTGATGCTGTTCGGCCTATTAAGGTCGGTATCATCGGTGCTGGACTCACGGGAATCACAGCTGGCGCATTGCTGCCTGCTAAGCTCCCGGGGCTTGACCTTCGAATTTACGATAAAAATGCCGATGTGGTACGTAAATGATACCGTCTTTTTCCCGGCGTCTAAGAAAATATGCGAGGATCTAACAGCAGGTAGGGAGGTACCTGGTATGAGAACACTTATCCTGGCGTCCGATGTGATGTGCCAGCTCATGCCTATCAATCCACATTTTCACCCAACGTCCGGTGGACCGAAGAATTTGCCCAAGGGGCCGAGATCAGAGACTATTGGCAAGCGTTTTCGCGGAAATATAATGTGTATCAATATGTCAGGCCTCAGCAACAAGTCCAAAAAGCAGTATGGTTATCTGAAGAAGGTAAATGGCACGTCACTGTTGAGCATCTAGATGGCTCCAACAAGGTAAGCCTACATTACATTGATGAAACCACGGATACAAGCTCTAATAGTATGAGATAGACTTATGAGGAGAAACTGGATATTCTCCTCAATGCGATTGGGCACTTCAATGCGTGGAAGCTACCCGACTATGAAGGTATTAAAGATTTCAAGGGTCCAATCTTCCATTCGTCCAACTGGCAGCATGATGTTGAGCTGAAGGGAAAAAGGATCGCACTCATTGGAAATGGGGCATCAGGCTTGCAGGTTCTGCCCTCGATCCAGCCTCTCGGCAGTCATATTGATCACTACGCCCGGAATCCCACTTGGATCGCAGAGGCTTTCACCGGCAGCAAGACCGTCGGAGTACGACGCCTGGAGCCCAACCTCTTCTCTGAGGAGCAATTAAAGTCATTTGAAGACCCCAAGGAATATCTTAAGTACCGCAAGGAGGTAGAGGGTGGCTATTTCCAGAGATTCGGTGCTATTTTCAAGGATTCGCCTGAAAACAAGCAGCAACTTGAGCAATGGACAGGATTAATGAAGAAGCGTGTCGCAGAAAAACCTGAGCTGGAAGACCAAATCCTTCCTGATTTCCCCCCCAATTGTCGTCGCCCTACTCCAGGACCTGGTTACCTCGAGGCTTTGACCAAGGAGAATGTCAGCTATATTCGAACAAAAATTCAACGTTTCACTGAGAAGGGGATTGTGACGGAAGATGGCACCGAGAGAGAAGTTGATGTTGTTATATGCTCTACTGGTGCCAACACAGATCATGCTCCCCCATTCCCCATTATCTCTGGCAACCTTGACCTCAGTTCAGCATGGAAGCACAACGGCCATTTCGGATTCCCATACTCATATCTTGGCTTTGCCACCCCAGGCTTTCCCAACTTCTTCTGGCTTGGTGGTCCCTATGCATCTGGCCACAGCGGCACCGTGCCCAACAGCATAGAAAACGTGATCACTTACGTCGCCAAAGTCTTGCGCAAGGTTCGCAGCCAAGGTATTAAGACTATCGTGCCTTCCAAGGCAGCCACCGATGATTTTGTCGAATACTGCGATAACTTTTACCCTCGAACTGTCTGGACTGCCAATTGCAGCTCGTGGTACAATGGCGGTGTTCCTGGTGCACGTATCCATGGTCTTTTCCCCGGTAGTGCATCAGCTGCCAATTACATTCGTCGTGACCCGCGCTGGGAGGATTACGAATACACCCTTGTCAACCCGAGCGGCAACAGATTTGCGTACTGGGGTAATGGCTGGACCATTAGAGAACAAAATCAAGATCCAGGGACTGATCTCACTCCCCATCTCTATTTGCCCGAAGATGTGGATTTAAGGAAACTTAATGAGGGTTGGTGGGATGTTTAGATGGGCATTTTCTCTTAGAGAAGATAAGATAATACAATGAAAATAAGTTCAAATCTTCAAGAATAAGTGGATTAAGTACCTAGCAACACTTAAAAGGAAATTGATATGCCTGTTATGCTCAAAAATCTCTTTTGTTTAGGGGTGAGAAGCAGCTCCGACTATTTCTGTGGTTCAGTCCCTTAACACGTAGACAGTTACTCGCTAGCCTCTGCCAGCGCATACTTAGGGACGTCTTCGCCCGCTTTCCAAGTATACCTCGCTCCTGGGTGGTTTGGGGGGAGCTTAGACTGGCCTTGCTTTCCATAAATATTCTCGCGGAAAGTTCCTCCTGGCACAGCATAGTCAGACCAGAAAAGACCACGCTTTCGGAGCTCAGGGAGAAGAAGGTCGATAATGTCATCAAAGGTATCTGGGACTGTGGCATAACTTAGATTGAATCCATCCACATCTCCCACGGTAACCCAGCGCTCCAGTTCATCCGCGACTGTCTGAACGCTGCCAATGATCTTGACACCGTTGCCTCCGAGGGTCAAATAGTCGGCAATGGTCTTCTTATCCCACTTCTGACCCTCTGTACCGGGAACTGTGCTTGCCCAGTGGTTCACCATGCTTCGCACGGCTGGCTGCTCCACGAAGCGGAAATCCTGGTCATCTGTATACGTGGACAGATCATAGCCCGTCCACCCTCCAAAAAGTGCAAGAGCCCCCTCCCGATCTCCATATTTCTTCAAATGATTAAACTTGGCATGCGCCTCCTCGTCAGTCTCCGCAACAACCACCAAGGCTCCAGCCACGATCTTGATATCTTGTGGATTTCGCCCAAAGTCCGCCGCTTGCTTTCGAATGCTATCCACAGAGGGACGCACCAGCTCCGGGTTCTGCGCATGAAGGAAAACTGCTTCTGCATGCTTCGCCGCAAAAGCCTTTCCGGCTGTCGAAGTCCCCGCCTGCAGTATAAATGGTGTGCGCTGTGGACTCGGCTCGCAGAGATGCGGGCCAGGAACCTGGAAGTACTTCCCCTTGTGATTAATCTGCCGCACAGCCTTTGGGTTCGCATACGTCTGGCCCTCCTTCGCACCGTCATCAGCCGCAGACTCCTTATTCCAGGTGACGGCGTCGTCTCTCCACGAAGCTTCCCAGAGCTTGTACGTCACATCCAGATACTCGTCGGCGATACGGTAGCGCTCATCGTGCTCAACCTGGGTGTTTAGGCCGAAATTTCTTGCCGCAGAGTCAAGATATGAGGTCACGATGTTCCATCCGACCCGACCATTGCTGAGATGGTCGACGGTCGAGAATCGGCGAGCAAGCGCATAGGGTGCATCGTAGGTGGTCGAGGCCGTGACGCCGAAGCCGATGCTCTCCGTCGCAGCCGCCATGGCAGGAATGCTGTAGAGGGGGTCATTGATGGGGAATTGAGCGCCGGCAGGAATGGTCGGGTCTAGATTCGCAGGGCCTTTGTAGACATCATAACCGCCTAGAACGTCGGCGAAGAAGATCGCGTGGAATTTGGCGGCTTCTAGCTTCTGGGCTAGAGCGATCCAGGTCTTCAGGTTCTTGTACTCGGCGCCCTTGTCGTTCGGGTGTCGGAATAGACCTGGATTCAGGTGGGTGGGCGATTGCATAGCAAAGGCATTGATTATAAGCTGTTTCTTCTCCGTTGAGCCCATGTTGGTGGTCTATGGTGGTATCTTGCTCTTCAGAGAGGAGATGCAATTGAGTTTATCAGCGGAGGGTTTTGACATTTCGGAAGTTTTTTTTGTGTGTTTATTGTACGATAGCATATCCCAGGGTCCCCGCACCCAAGAGCTGTCTTTGAGCAATTGCGTGCATGAGAAGGCGTGCAATTGGAGGCCGATGGCGTCAGCAGTTCGATGGCGTCCGCAGATGAGGGGCTCTGGACTC
Source organism: Mycosphaerella populi pn0402 (assembly GCA_002153405.1). NCBI lineage: Eukaryota > Fungi > Ascomycota > Dothideomycetes > Mycosphaerellales > Mycosphaerellaceae > Mycosphaerella > Mycosphaerella populi. The sequence continues at coordinate 18,762 of KZ119416.1, forward strand.
TCGCCCGAGTAACAGATTCACTGGTCAGGTCAATTGTAGTCTGGGTGATCTAAATCTCCAGGCACCAGCTGCGTATGTAGTGGGATTTTATGGTGGGATGTCGTGGTAGGGTCAACTTTGAAATGAGACGTCTATTGCTGTGTGGACTTTGCACCATGGGAGACAACACTTTGGAAGCATGATACTGAACCTATCTCAAGTTTTAGACTTGTCCAGGTGAGCTTCAGTCTTAGAATACTTGATTATTTCAATATATCCACTTTCGCTTTCAAGGTTGCGCAATTCATGGATGTCCCGCCAACACAGCGCAAAGCCGAATATATATCCATGGATCCATGGATATATCTTAGCTGGCAATCCAACAAACGCCCGCAATTATATTCAGAAAGCCTTGAAATGGCTTTCAAAGGCTGTTTAGAAAGGCAATGTATCCTTTCTATCCTCTTTATCACTAAAAAACAGCTTGGTGATTTGAGTGTAGGAATAAAAAAAGAAGGAGCAAAAAAGAAACTGATGATGTGCATCATCCGTGAATCGAACACG
>KZ119418.1:385-30488 GCA_002153405.1 Mycosphaerella populi pn0402
GTGCTTGCCAACATCGTGGGCAAGGTAGGAGGCGAGCAACTCTTGCAAACTAGAGAGCACACCAGAGGTGAGCATCTTGGTGCGCAGCGGGTTCTCCTGCAGGTGGTGGAGGTAGGCCTGTGACGATCCATTCCTCTGGGTCAGCTGGCATATCCGGGGAAATTGGGCAGGAATGGCGATAAAGTAAAGGAATACACGTGGAGACGGAGCTTCATACCGCAAGATAGCCTGAGGTGGTGTGTCCACCAGTCAATCGCTCACCGACGCGATGCGCCAGACCCTCATGCTTACCACCGCTGCTGACGGCACGGACGGTCTCTTCCTTGAACTTGACCGACATGATGGGCGGTAAGGACGATTAGGGGAAATCAAAGAGAATTAAAACTCCAGAATTGCGCCTGGGGAGGAGGAATGGTAGAACTGGGGTAGGTCAGAACGAACGATAAATGGTTATCGCGGAAGGAAATTGGGGGGGCCGTGTGTTTGTTTATGAAATTGGGCGCCCGAGGGAGGGGGCTGGGCCGTCGCTCATCCCGAGGCTTCTTTTGCTCTCGTTACCCGGACAGCGCTAAACGGGGCTAGAACGTCTGACTTACCGTGAGGTTGTCAGGGTCAATCCGGTGCAAGGAATCTGGAATCTGGAACTGGAATCTGGAATCTGGAATCTGGAATCTGGGGAAAGCAGAACAGAAGACACCCAGCGCACATTAATGAGCAGCGGTCGGGTGCGGTCAACGGTAGATGTAGTGGATGGGGCCCCGGCGAGATCCATCTCCTCTATTGGCCGCCATCGGAAACCCCCGATGTACAGCACGATGGCTTCACGTCCTTACGTTGCTCATGTTTCACTTGGATATCCGAGTATTGACTTGTTTGGCATCATACAGACCCGCCTTGCCCAGATTATAAAGCCCGAACGCTGAGCAGCTCTAAATAGGCGCGGGAAACCTTCTGGTCTACTTAAGCCTGGCGCTCGCGTACTTTTGCCTGCAGGGGTCTGGACTTTGCACATTGCCCCTCTCAAAATATCTAACTGACAGCTTGATAAATTCTCATAGACGGCTTCAACCTCCCGTGAAAAATTTCCCTCCTAACCTATGGGAAGAAGGTCGTTGCTATGGGGGATAACCAGAGCAGAGCCTGGAGATAGATAGGCAGAGAGGTTCATGATGGCGCCCATCTCAAAACCGGTAACAATAACGCTCAGCTGTCTCAAAAATTTACAAAACACCTTATAACCCAGAGGCCCCCAAGAGAACAATAGCACCGCAACAATGCCTTTGCTAGGGCTCACTTGTGGTAGACGCCCGTTACTAGGGGAGCGGGTGTCCCCGAACATCGGTACGCCGTTAGGTGGGTTTGGGTCGTCCACGCGAGACCTTCTTATCCACGACTATGGCATGTCTGACTTCTCCAGCCGCGACATGGCTATTTACATGATACTGGGACTATGCAAATTTCTACAGCCATCCTTTTTCTGCGTCTTGTATGAATTGCCGATTGAGAGGTGGGCTTTGGATATAAACTTTTGTTTCATAAAATTGACTCCGTAAACTCCAATTCCTGACCAAGCATGCAATAATCCTAGCTGGTTTCTCATTAGGTGGTGAATAGAGTGTCCTCCTGTGAAGTGTTAGCTTCTTTCTCGCAAATAATTGAAGGGCAATCGATTCTATTCGATCGCGTGGGAAATCTCACCTCTCTCAACCACTCTCCGCAATCCGCTTGACGGGCTTTAATTTAATGAATTAGCCTAGTTCCAAGGCAAATGTGATTTGCAAATCTTACCAATGACCATGGCGGTGGGCTCAAGCTTCCGGGCCTCAGCGGTAGAACGGGTAGTCACACCAAATCCCAATGGGGTATCTATACAAAAGGATCAGCGATTCGAAATTTGAACACATTCTGTGACATGTAGCTCACCATTCATGTCGTAGATAACAATGCCTTGCGAACCGGGACAATCCTCGCTCCAGCGTCCAATGTGGGCGCGCACAACGGAACCACCGTACAGGAATGGCTGCACTCCATTGGGCTTGAGCCAGGCCTTGAATCGGGCATGCTTCTCGATCACAGATAGCGATGTGATGTTCAAGAAGAATCTTCCAGTCTTCGAGAATTTGCCAATCCTTCCTACAGTCAGCATAAAATCCCCAATCCATCAGACGGGTGTCGTGCTCACTGGGTGCCGATGCAGAGGAGCTGGTCACGTGGAATAGATGTCGCATAGTTGACAAGCGCAAGAGGGGCGTAGTAGACTCGGGAGCCTTGCAGTCGGAAGACCATACGTTCTCCCTCAGTTCCATCTTCGGAGGTTGGAGCGATGAGCTGGTTCAGAGATGCGCCGGTGTAGTTCCTAGAGCAGCTGTTAGGTGCTGCATTTCCATGTTCAATCCGGAATGTGGAGACTCACGCCAGCTTCTCGAACATGGTTTTCATCTCGGTTTCTGATAAGGCACGCATCTTGTGTATTTTTCTGGTCACTGTCAATTAAAACCAAGATGTTTAGGACTTCGATATGCGGAAGTTTTTTTTTGTTCCGAGACTTTTCTGCCGGAAATAATTCACCGCCACGTCGTGTCGCAGAAAAAAAAAAGTCCCGACCGCCTTCTCGCCGCAGAGCTTTGCGAGTCTCGAATCCCGCGGAAACATTGACGCCAGTTGTTCGAATTTCACAAAATGGCAAAGGGACCGAATGTTAAAAGGAGGAGGCTCAGTCCTCCAGAGGACGGGGCAAAAGGTGCCTCTCGCAACAAGCACGACTTTGCCAGCAATGATGATGAATGGGACGTCGAACAAGCCTACGAACAGCGCCCACGCAAAACGACTAAAAACGCCAATGAACGTACAAGACTGCCGATCAAGACATCTGAGGGTTTTGTCCAAGCTGTCGAGGAAGAGGAGAATCAAGAGGACGCAGCTGAAGAAACTGACAGCTTCTTGGGAACCGATTCTGAAGATGAGGATAACTCTGGCGATGAGTCTGAGGAGGTTGAGGAGAAGAAGCCCAAGATACCTATTAAGGTCCAGATTATGCAAGCCAAGGAGGACCTCGCTCGAATGGCAGGTCTGATCAATGAGGATCCGGAAGAGCATACAGCGCTGTTCAAGGCAATGGGTGAAATGGTGGATAGGCCAGATACGCCCGTTACTGTGAAAAAGCTGGCACTGGCAGCGCAAGCAGCAGTGTACCGAGATGTTATTCCTGGCTACCGCATTCGTCCTATCAGCGACGAAGAAATGTCTGGCAAGGTGTCAAAGGAAGTGCGCAAGCTTCGCAACTTTGAGCAAAGTCTGCTGTCTGGATACAAGAACTACGTACAGAAATTAGGGTTGCTTGCAAAGCCTAAAAGAGGGTCCCCGGAGTCTGAGGGAGGTCTGAAAAGCGTGGCTATCAATTGTGCTTGCAGTATGCTTGAGGCCGTACCGCATTTCAACTTCAGACTTGAATTATTGAAAATCATTGTTAATCGACTGGCACGCCGATATGTCGATGCAGATGTGGCTAAATGTCGGGAGACAATCGAGGATGTTTTTGCAAAGGACTCCGATGGGATTGTGTCGCTCGAGGCTGTCCGCCTTCTATCGAAGATGATGAAAGCCAGTGATTTCAAGATCCACGAGAGTGTCTTGGACACATTCCTCCACCTACGTCTTCTAGGCGAATTTTCCATGAAGGCCTCCAAGGATCGGGTCGACCATGAATCTGACGACGAACCTACCCATGGCAAGAAGCCAAAGCAAAAGCGAGAGTTCCGCACAAAGCGTGAACGAAAAGTGCAGAAGGAGCGTAAAATTGTGGAGAAGGATATGAAGCAGGCAGATGCGCTGGTCTCACACGAGGAGCGTGACAAGAACCAAGCAGAGACTTTGAAGACAGTCTTTGGACTTTATTTCCGCATTCTCAAGCAACGTATCCCATGGCTCATGGGACCGGTCCTTGAAGGCTTAGCTAAATATGCCCATCTAATCAACCAAGACTTTTTTGGAGATTTGCTGGAGGCTCTGAAGGAGCTCGTGACCCATGCCGAACGCGACGAGCTTCATCAGGATGGCGAGAACGAAGAAGAGGAAGAGGAAGCAAACGAAGATGAGCAGGATGATCCCCCAGATTCGAATGCTCGTGACGCTCGCCGAGAGACATTGCTTTGCACAGTGACTGCTTTTGCTCTACTTGATGGGCAAGATATAAGCAAAGCCGCGACCGCTCTGCACCTCGACCTTGGGTTCTTCATCAAACATCTATATCGATCCCTTTACGGGCTTTCCATCAACCCAGATGTGGAGTTCAACCCTGACACTTCCCTTCGACTCCCAGACCCCAATGCCCCCGAAGAATCGTCCCGTATTCGTTCAAAGAACAAGGTCAATTTCCAGACACCCATGGTCTTACTCCTTCGCTGTCTCCAATCCACTCTTCTGTCTCGCGCGCACGGTGTCCCACCACCAAGCAGACTTGCCAGCTTTTCAAAACGTCTTATGACAAGCTCGCTGCAGCTTCCCGAAAAGTCTGCCATTGCGACACTTGCCCTCATGAACCAAGTAACAAAGCACCACGCTCGCCGTATCGCGCCTCTGTGGAACACAGACGAGCGCAAGGGAGATGGTGTATTCAACGCCTATTCGAATGACCCAGAGCGCACTAATGTTTTTGCCGGCTCTGTGTGGGAGGGCGAGCTGCTACGCCAGCACTACTGCCCTCAGGTTCGTGATGCTGCTATCGACATTGAGAAATTGATAACTGCGTCGCGATGAGTACACTTGCTCTTATGTATATATCTCATGATATTTTGTCTAGTCCAGGCTTTCACCATCTAAAAGCGTTCGTGTTCCTCAACATACATCCACGTATTACAGCGCGTATTCAACCTAAAATTCATCTGGAATTTGCTAGAAGTAACATCCATGGATAGGTAAATGGCTCCCCGCGTAGTTGCTATTATCCCTTAAACATTCAGCTTTCATAAGCAACATCGTCTCCGCAATAAATCACTTCGCTGCCAGAAAAACACTTGACTAGAGGAAAGAGATACACTGATTCATCAGATACCTTCGATGACCATTCTTCACCACTTTCTTCAGGAATCTCAAAGTCGGAGTCCACTTTGACACACATTAGTAAAAAGAGACATGGTGAATAAAATCGACAAAAAAAATGAAAAAAATAAAGCTGGTTAGATCATACCGTCATGACCTTTTTCGTTGCTCGATACCCGATCCCACTCAACCTCAACATCAAGAAGGGGTGAGCTTAACGCTACCTGCTCTTCGTCATCACCATCACAATTTTGTATCACGGTATCTGGACTCATGTTATCATGAACAGGATCAATAAGCGGGGGCGTAACAGGCCGATCAACGATAGACTTCACTCGAACCGAGGGGGAGTCTTGATCAGGGAAAGGGGGCGAGGACGAGACATCGAAGCTTCGGGAAACTCGTCGAGGCAGAGAAGCGCGATTCGAGCCCCAGGCCGTGTTGTAGGAGGTATTTGGAGAGTCGCTGGTCTGCGAATCACGATTACGGAAAGCAGGATGCGCTGTGGTTGGCGGAGTTGGCAGGCGTTCAATCGCATGGGCGAGATGGCGTGGGATCGGGGGAACGGGGGGTGTCGAACAACGCGAGCTATTCACTTCCTCTTCATTCTGAGCTTTTCTGAACTGTCGTGATCCAGACCAGGGGAGTCGGCTGGCGTTGCTCTGTCTGGAGGTCTCAAGGCTGGTCTGGCGGCGTCGAAGCCATCCAGGGATATTCCATTTCTTGTTGTCGTCGTCGGTGCTGTTTTTCTCTGCGTTTTTCAGGCTGGACGAGCTGATGTCTTTGAGATTTTGCAGAAGTCCTCGTCTGCTGATAGAAATACTCCGAGGGAGAAGTCCAGTAGGCTTGGCTTCGGGGGCAGTCGTTGGATGGTTGGTAGTGGAGCTGAGTATCAGTCGATGAGGGCCTCCATGTGGAGGTGGACGGATCACAGTCGGTTTCCGAATTAAAGGTTCAGTGCTTGTGACACTCGTTTCGCTCTTATGTGCCACGATTCCCTCGAGGGGGGCCTTGATCTCTGGGGCAAGAATGATAGAGGTGTTGCATTCCTGGCGAGATTTCAGGTAAGCCATTTCCTTTTCAATTTGAGCAATTTTGAGCAGCTGTTGGTCCATGAAAGCTTGACTGTGGCTGAAAGCAAGTGTTTCTTTCTCAACCAAGGCCTCGGTTTTCTTGCCCAAGTCTTCGTAGGATCTGGCCAAGGCGCGGACTTCCGTTTGTATGTCATTCAGAAGATCATTTTCCAAAGCATCCATACGTTTTTCTAAGATACCCATCTGCAGTCTGATGTCGAGCTGGAACTTCATCATCTCGCGTGAAATTTGGCATTGCTTATTGAACAAGTCAGAGTTCGTGCGTCCAAGGTCTGCGATGCTCTCGATTTGGTTCTTGAGTTGGTCACCAATCCAATCAGATAGTTCTTCAACTTTCTTGCTGATACCAGCCGTGCCGAAATCTGCACGACGCTGGATCGAGCGAACAATATCAACAATATTGTCAATTTGCATTGGAGTTTGGCAATTTTGAAGCTCGTTTTGGACCGCCTTTTGTGACAACGCAGATGCAGTAGCCATTTCAAGGCGATCTCTAAAGGTTGGCACATAGCTTGGCAAGGAAGATGCAGATGCTTTGTTTGAGGAGGACATATGAGTAGGGCTCTTAGTTTCCGATTCTAGTGAAATTTGTGCTTCCTCAAGCCAGGATTCGGGGAGATACCTTACTGTCCCATCACCTTCCGCAAAGTCGCCAACACTTGGAGGCGCCTCATTGGTCACGGGGTCATAAGGCTCAAGAATATTTCCCGACAGATTCGACTTGGGGTCAGAAGTAGAAGGCTGTTCTCCTGAGGCCAATTCCCTATGTGCATCAGGTGTTGCAGAAGGAATGGGAATCGGGGAAGTCGAAGATTCTTTCCGAACTGCCGAATCTGTGTCATCCTCAGACCGACTCTCTGGAGTTCGGATCTTGCGAGTGGTGGGAGCTCTGGTGGGAATCATGGTACCTTGGGCATTAACACAAGACACTGGAGGTGAGGGGATCCTGGTAGTTGAGTAGCTCGTCTTTGCAGTTGTCTCCTTGGTTGAGGTGATGATGGATGACGCTTCCTCATGATCTGGCTTCACTTTGGCCTTGGATTTAGAGCTTTGGGCACCTGAGGAATATGTCGGCATGGCGGACACCGTCAAAGGAAGGGTTTGTGTCGCAGACTTGGGATCAGGCTGAACAGGGCCATGCTTGTCGGTTTCCTTTCGCAAATCCCTGAAGCTCAGCTTGGATCTGAGCCTACCGAACCTGGATGGCTTCTTTCCTTCGATACTTGCTGAAGATGCAGGAAGAGTGGTTTTGGGTGTAGTTGCAGTCGATTTCACAGGGTCAGTAGAGGCACGAGTTTTGGGCGCTGGGATATTAGGTTGCTGCTTCTCTGCTGTGTGCGATAAATCCGGAGTAGTCGACTTTTTCTGACGAGTCTTTGGCATTGGCAGGGCAAGGTCATCATCATAATCCACATTTGACATTTTGCGAATGATCGAAGAGCATGGGGAGTTCTCTGAAGGCACAGTAGGTGTTGAAGGGCGGGTAGGTAGGGGTGGACTGGAGAAACCTATTCATGCAGTCATTCCGGTCAGCAACGCGAATGGTAAACTTGACTTCTCGGGGCGCGAGGCAGGCAAGGACGCAACGCAATGGATGTGAATAAACAAGGACTTACCACCGCTGAGCCGTGGGAGTTTGCTCCCCTCCATATCACGCGATTTGATCCGAGCAAAGGCGTTTCCAGGGGGTACTTGGCTGGAGTTTATGTCGCTACCGAGACCAGAAGGCCGAGAAATAGGTACTGGTATGTTCGTGTCCCTATTTCTTGCCTTAGAAGAGCCCTCACGCCTCAAATCAGTCTGTCGGGCGACAGGCGCGTCTAAATCTGGAGACTTGTGCGAATCCGTGCCATTCATATCGCCAGTCATGGCCACAGAATAGTCTTCAGGTCAGACCAGTGTAGGTAGAATGCGGACAAGATGAATTTGTTTCGAACAGAGGAATTGAGGTGGGAGGGTGAAGACAAGTGAGAAGATTTCCTACGTGGTTGATGAGTAGAAGCAAAAAATCAAGCAGAGAACTGTTTGTAAACTATCAACACAGCAAACAACTGTGGCCACTACCAATACTGAAATCTCTCAATTCCCAATCCATGGAAGCAGGATTCAAACTGGGAATTTTACCAACTATTCAGGGAGATTCCCACCACTTGCCTATATCCATGACTACATAGGTTGAATTTTTGAGTTGTAGCATCATATCTCCCTCACACAATACAATATTGAGGCTATCGAATTAATCTTGACTATGTTATAGCAATATTCCACGGTGCAGAAAATGTGTCCATTGCACGGAGTGTGGATTCTTTGGTATCTATTTTCCTGTCACGACCTAAGCCCTTATCTATCTGGCATGACCTCGGATGTATACCTGAGAAGAAAAAGTGAGGATGCAATATTCATTGATTGGAATTCAATAAAATCGACTTTCAAAGCAGCCCATTAAACCAAACCCAATAAATCCTGTGCCAATGATCAGGACAATCCATGTTCAGCAATTCCCTCTGAAAGTGCATACTGATGCTGGAGTACAGTTAGGAATGTAGCGAACACAGATATGCAATTTCATACATAATAGCCATATCCAGGGACTAACTTCTGAGATCCGGCGATCTCCGCTCCAGTTGATTATTTGAACGTTCTAGCCAGCTTTTCTCCTTCTTCCTTTAGCACATATCTCGAGGTAGCATTCATTCATTCATTCATTCATTGCACCTCTAGTATTTTCCCCTCGAGCCTTTATCACGTCCCCAGAATAAAAAGATTGAGAAGCATCCAGGCTGGCAAAGTGGCCTACATTATCAACATTATCAACAGCTGGCCGAAGCTGGCTTTTTACTTGCCCTTGGCATGGTAAGAGTCATTTCCAATCTCTTTGCGCAACCGCAGTACTCTTTTCTCCAATAGGATTAGGCCCATACGTTTCACGAAGACACAAGGAGCCCAAAATATTCGTACATGCACCCTTGTACCATTTCAGTGGATGGATATAATCAAGGATCTGATCACTTACGAGAATTTTCAAAACTCAGAATATCGAGCACCATCCTTGAGCCTCTGTTAAGAATCTACCAACCACAAGCCCAAAAGTTGGCCCGACCAGCATCGTCAATGAACATTTATTCATAACACTGCATAACATGTGTTAATATGCGTAGTTCAGTAATATTTGAGTCAAATCTGAGTGTACAATCCTCGTTCCTCAACAGGAGTTATAGCCTCATCCTGCCCTGATGACCTGATTCGAAAAAAGCCCCCTCAACAGGGAGCAAAGTTAAATTGGAAACTGCCCTCCGCTATCTCTCGAAACCTCGACCCCTTATTTTTCTGAGCGACTGATAGACAAAGACGGCCCAGCGAGAATACGAATGCCGTCGCTACTTTGTCTACCCCACGGGGAAGCGGCTGTTTCCATCAGATGCGGGGGACGCGCACTAGTGTGGGGGAAAGAGGTCAAAGAAACGGCACAATCCTCGCATTGGCTACTTGTAATTCAATCCAATTGATCTGCTCCAATAAAATGTCCTTGTACCCCATATAACTGAATAATTTCTCCGAAGAGCTCCCATTTCTCCGAGTTCATCAACCAAGCTAGCCAATCAATTTTGTTACCTTCGTTCACAAGATGACTTTCCAAGTTTTCGCTTGAATGCTCTGCATGTTTGAGCTATATTTGCTCAGACCTTAAACCCTGGCATATTCCGCGCCCCCAAATCCTTGTAGAATTGCTCGCATCGAGCTCCATACTGACTTCCCTCCGCCTGCATCACTCATCGCTCTTCCAAACCTTCACAACGGCATGTTTGGCTTCGAGTTAGACTTCAGGCGTAATAGATGGGCGATAATATACTGCTCTATTTCAGCCGTTGGGGCCCTGGTGTTCGGATATGATAACACCTACTACAGTGGCATCCTTGGAATGCAGCAATTCAAGAATGACTATGGGAATCACTACGACAATGGGGCAAAGGCTCTTGCTACCGATTTTACATCCCTGACCACATCCAGTATCTACATAGGCGACATGGTAGGAGCTGCTATTTCCGGGCCTCTGAACGATCGCTTTGGGCGCAAGACGGTCATGTGGATTGCGGCACTCTTCGTCCTCGCCGGCGGAATCACTCAAGTGGCAGACACCAATATCGAGGGAGTCATAGTACTCGGCCGTATTCTGATTGGTCTTGGTGTGGGAAATTTCACGGTCACATCACTTTTGTAGTAAGTTTACTGACTCTCCTTGGAATCGAATTAAGCTTACACATTTAGCATGGGAGAGGTTGCGCCGCTCGAGGTACGAAGCCCAGCACTTTACATGTACCAGTTCCTGCAATCATGCTCTCAGCTCGTGGCTTCCGGTGTCACCCAAGGCACCAATTCAATCAATTCCTCTCTCTCATACAAATTACCCATGGGAGGCCTAGTGATCCTCCCCCTTGCTGCTTTTGCATTACTTCCGTTTATCCCCGAAACTCCGACGTGGTACATCTCTCGTGGCAAGCGAGGACAGGCCGAAGAATCCTTGAGGAAGATCCATCAAAACGATCCCGACTATGATCCTGCTGCAGACATTTCGTTTCTCCAAAAAGCTCGAGAACATGAGGAGGAACAATTGAGATCGTCATCTTGGGCATCGCTACTGCTAGATCCGATCGAGCGGAAGAAACTCATTTGGGCTGCTGGTGGGATGTATGCTCAGCAAATCTGTGGTATTATCTTCTTTTATAATTACGGAGTGGTCTTTGCGGAGGAGATTGGTGTCTCTCAGCCATTCACTATTACTCTCATCACAATGATCTTGCAAATTGTTGCGGTCGGCATCTCGGTATTGACAGCGAACAAATTCAAAAGGCGAACGAACCTCCTCTACAGCACGGCCGCCATATTTATTGCATTTCTCATCATTGGTGGGATTGGAACACAGAAGGAACTGTCAACAGGGTCGAAATATGTTATCGTCGTCTTTTCATACGTCGTGATCTGCGCTTATAATCTTGGCCAGGGTCCCCTCACGTACGCAATTACTCGGGAGCTTGCGGTCGGGGTCAATCAAAACAAAATTGTTTCTGTCTCCATCGTGGCACTCTACTTCTTCTTGTGGCTGATATCCTTCACCGCGCCCTATTTATACACTGACGCCGGCCTTGGGCCTATGGTCGGATTTGTGTATGCAGGGACGACACTGACCTCACTTGCTTGGGTCTGGTTCTGCGTGGGCGAGACACAGGGTCGGACTCAGGTCGAGATCTCAATGTTCTTTACAGAAAGAGTCCCAGCTCGCAGGTGGGAGACACACGTATTTGATGCTGTCCTACCTGATCATGAGAAAGAAACGGATGATGTCAGAAAGGGAGATATTAAGCATATAGAGCTATCGGCATAATGGCATAATCCTACGATGTATAGTGGTTAACAACAGTAGTTTTAGCTGCGAATACACGTTGAAAAGCCATATATCACCTACACACCAGAAGAATTTAGCAGTCAATTGATTTTATGCCAACTTTTCGTCCGAAAATTAGCGTGGTTTTCCGAGTCTTCGAATTCACGTATTGTCAAGCACAGAACGTATCAGAAAAAGAAAGAAAAGACAAAGCGAAAATCAAAACAAAATCAAAATGAGCCAGACTGGTCAGGGTTCCAGGGATAGTAGATTGCCTTATTGCTTCGTGGTACTAGCCATACTCTTGCTCCATACCCTTATTGGTTTTTGGATTTGTGTTTTTGTCCTTAGACTTGCTGTCCCTCTTGTTGCTCTTATAGGTGATCAAGGAATTCAGGAGCAGATCTTGCCTGGGGAATCTTAGGCGTTGCTGTCTCCGAGGCGAGAGTCAAAGGCGAGCACAGTGTAGTCACAGAATATGTTACTTTAGTGTTTATCCGCTTGCTTAGCTTATTGTTTAATTCAAACTGAATATGAAAATAGCATGTTAGACACCCACATTCTCAATTTTCACAATGCTATTGTTTGGGACGATACGAATATGGGCATTGGTACCAATAGAGGAAGAGCAGAGTCCTCCAGAACATCTTCTAATCTAGAACAACCCCAGGCACAAACCTACTACTTATACTCTTCTGTGATCTATGCTTTCACCAGAAAATAATATAACATAATATATTAATAGCTAGTAGGAGAAAGCTGGGAGTGGAGTGGGAAGCAGCATGGAAAAGGAACTTGACAAGATCAACTGAATAGGAGTGGAGAGGGGAAGAGAGAACTTCTGCTGGCATACTTCTTCGACTAATTATCCATAGCTTTGCCAAAAGTTATACTCCCTAAATATGTAGTGAGGAATAACACGATCACAAAACGGGCCTGACCCATCAACTTAGTTGCTAGTGACTCCACCACATTCTCCCTGCGAATCGTACTGAGATCAGCAAAAAGCAAGGGACGGACGGATGTGAGTGACTTGGCCCCCAGCAGTGTGTATCGTTTGACTTTCGATACCAGGGGCCCAAGATGAAATAAGCGTTATATGAATACAAGCGGCCACATCACACTACTGAGCGCATGGTTATGATGACAATGGATGCCGCTAATGGATTAGGCAAGAAAAGAAACAAATTATTTCTGCTCCCTGTAAATTGCAAGGGGTAAGGTTTGGGGCTGTAATGGGCAGTGTCGTGAGTTGGTGAACCATTCTAAGGTATGCTCTGGTGGGTTGGACGGTTTCGACTACGGTAACAAAGGGGTTCAGGAGCGGCGGCACGAACATTAGCCAGATCATAAACATCTGCATTAGCTGACAGCCGGGGCATGTTAATGTTGATAGTTGGTGTGTATGAGTGATTACCCACAATATTGGACCCACGACGCGAAATCATTTGAAACTTGTCATCGGGCTCGGTCATAGTAATGATACCCTTGATGGCAGGATATGACCTATGGCCTTCATAATTCATCACTGGATTCCTGTCACCACGCGTCAATAGCAGGATTAGGATTAAACCGTCCATACCACGGTATTAGGCGCCATTGTTAAAGGAACCGAAGCCATTGGAAGGAAGCGAGTATCGATGGATTCTAGACTGTAAGGCAGCAATCGTGCCAGGCTATAAGAGTATTGTGGAACTGAGAGTTCAAGCGCCCCGAGATAGTCAAAGACGAGATCAAAGACGAGATCAACGACGAGATGGCCTCTGGCGATATTGGATCCGCACCCTGTCGCCCAGAGAGAGACTTGCTTTGTTTTTCACCAGCGTATGAATTATCGGAAATAAAGACAGTTTGGTCACCTTTTCTCGAGGGTTGATGCTTTCCGAAGACTAGAATTGGGGTCGGCTGCAAAGAGGGCAATTCAGGGTTGGGACTCGAGGCTTCCGACCCAATTGTAAGGCTCTCCGAAGATGCTATAATCTTCTACAAGCAATTCGTCCGGGTATGGAGAAGAATAGAGCAGACACTGCTTCTTACTCCCTGCCATAACATAGCTTTCGATTGGGTAATTCTTGCTGATATTTAGAGTTCTGGGATGTATGAACTTGGAACAGGTGATAAGTCAAGCCAAGGTAGTGAACGAGTGACATACAAACACCAGATAAGGACACGGCGCAGAAGAGATCTGGAGGGAAAAGGGGGGATATGAATCTCAGTGCACAATGCAGAGAATTTACTCAAATAAACTGGAGAAGCCAGCTGAGCTTTTCATTTCTGCATATCTCAAGACTAGTTTAAAGCTTTATCATTGTGGAAGTTGCTCACTTTAAAATGACGTGTTTCTTTCTGCGTAAACATTTCCATGATATTATGAGCCCCTTGGGGTTGTAACACGTAAGGACAATCGCAAATAAGATCTTTCAGAATAGGAGTACCTTAGGGCGATATATGGCAATTTGGGACGTTTCTAACCCCTTCTCAAGGTCTGACTACCAGATAGATGCCATTGACGACACTGCTAGAATTTGGGGCTCTTAAGTATGGTTTCACCTATTATAACTACAAATTTACAATGCTTAGGTGGAATCAATATCAAATAAGAGTCATTCAAATAAGATCATGGGCGTCATTAAATACATCAGTGAGAGAGTCGGATCATCACTCCCAAGTCCTGCCTGGACTATAAGTTCGAAGTCCGACCACTCGCCAAAATAAACGACGACAAAGGAGAATCATTAGAACATAAAATCAATCGTGAAAAATCTCCCCAAAGAGGGGATGAAAACAAAAGCGGAGACTAAAGGGAAATCGTAAAATCACAAGCTGCAGGTATCAAATACAGGGGAATCACACGCGTAGAGAGCATTCTGACAACTTTCTTTGTGTTTTTGGTAGTTTTCTCAATCCCATCCGAGCGAAGTCGCATCATGGTGGTCTGGCGTAGGGAGATTATTGGGTAGCAGAGCGCCAGAGTATCGCGATAAATGGAACGGCAACGATAGCAACCAGAAAAAATTTCCTGATCGACATAGCATGTTAGCACTCGCGTTTCCACAAACACAAATGTGGACCCAATGGGCATCCAATTGGTAACAGCGTTAAGGCAAGTGCAAATGCATATCATCAAACTCCAGAAACATCCTAGTCACTCTTCGACTTTCTGCGGAACGGGGCTAGCAGGACACCAAAAACATTTTTGAAGATGGAACGGAAGACTGCCTTGAGCCAATTTTCACCGGAGTTATTAACAGAAACTACTGACCGGCTCTGGCTCGTAGGACGGTCATCTTGGTTTCCATTGTTAGGAGAAAGGAGACCCTCCGTAGATCGACCGGCAGCCACTTGACTGGGATTCGGTTCGTTCTCGACAACGGCTTGCTTGCCGTCGGCGGTCTGACCAGCAACGGTGGCTAGTAGCTGGTCAGTGGATGGTTGGTTGAGCTTGTGAAGGAGGGCTTCACGATCACCAGCGAGGGCTGTGAGGATCGGGTCAGCTTCGAATGAAGGCACAGACGCTTGGTGCGAGACGTAGGACTGCCAGGCCTTACCGTCTTCAGGTTGCTTCGCCACAGAGTTATCACTGCTTTCGTTCTTGGCATCGGCCTTGTCATCTTTGTGCAGGGCAGAAGATACACCAACGGCGGCAGCGCCTCCGGCGGCTGCGGCAGCTCCAGCAGTCAACACTTCGCTGGTCAGGGATGATCTGGCCTCCTCACTCTGAAGCTCCTTGGCAGTAGACTCCTGGTTATAGTACTGCTGAGAAGCAGGAAGTTGGTACGAGTCGCCCTGAGAATGAAGAGGTGCGAGCAATGCACCGTAGACGTCAGCATCCGATGATTTCTGAGGAACCTGCTCTTGTGGTTGGTCCTCTTTTTGAGCGGCGACTGGCTGTTCCTCCTTAGAGAGAGGATCTTCAGTATTAGCCGGAACAGACTTAACAGGCTCCTCGGCAGGAACCTCTGCGACTGGGGCTTCGGGTTCAATAGCGGCCTCTTCCACAGCCTCGGACTTGACAGCCTCTTCAGGCACAGCTTCCTGAGAGACCGGGGCCTCTACAACAGGTTGCTCAACAGGAGATTCCTCTGCAGCTGCCTCAGGAACTGTTTCAGTGGTAGGTTCCTTAGTAGTTGGTTCCGGCACAACAGAATCTTGAGCAGCAGCAGCCTCATCGGCAGGTGAAGATGGTTCCGGGGCTTGAGCCTCAACAGCTGGCTCTTCAGCGACAGGTACGTACTCCGTGGGAGCTTCCTCGGAGGCAGGCTCCTCGGTGGGAACGCTCTTGACAGTCTCGGCCGCAGCAGCTGGGGCTTCAGGACCTGACTCCTCGGTGACAACTTCCTCCGGAGCGGGTGCTTCGACAGTTGGCTCAGGCTCGGGGGCAGGAGCGGTCTCGGCAGTAGGGTTCTCCTGGACAACTGGTTCCACGGGTGCCTCAACAGTCTCACCCGGAGCAGTCTCCTCTACAGCGGGTTCTTCAGGGGCAGGAGCAGATTCCAAGGCAGGAGTCTCAGAAACAGGCTCTTCCGCAGGCTGGACGTCCTTGGTAGACTCTTCAGAGATAGGAGCTTCGGCAATGGGCTCGGCAGCAGTAGCAACTTCTTCAGTTGGTTGCTCAGAGACAGTTACTTCGCTAGTAGGTTCCTCGGAAGCCTTATCCTCCTCAACAGGGGCAGTCTCAACAGGAGCAGCCTCTTCAACAGGAGCAGCCTCTTCGACAGGAGCAGCCTGTTCGACAGGAGCAGCCTCTTCAACAGGAGCAGCCTCTTCGACAGGAGCAGCCTCTTCGACAGGAGCAGCCTCTTCGACAGGAGCAGCCTCTTCAACAGGAGCAGCAACCTCCTCTACCTTTTCAGCTTCGGGGTCTTCGGCAGGTGTCTCCTCAACAGGGGCCGGGGCTTCGGCAACTGGTTCAGCTTCGAGAGGGGCCTCTGGCTGTTCGGAGGCATGTTCCTCGGCGGGGGCTGTAATTTCTGGCTCAGGCGCAGCAGCCGTCTCTTCGGCGGGTTCAGGAACTTCTTCAGGCTTTGCTTCCTCAACGGGATCCTCGGCAGGGGCGGGGGTCTCTTCAGTAGCTTCAGCTGGCTGCTCAGCAGGGGTCTCCTTCTCGGGTTCCTCTGCCTCTGCCTTCTCTACAGACCCAGGCACAGTTGCAGCAGTAACAGCCGCAGCGGCGACAGCGGCACCAGCAACACCGGCCCCAACAGCAAGCTCGGCGGATGAGGGCTCGGAAGCTTCAGGAGCAGTTTCGGAGGCATCCTCAGTAGTTGGCTCTGGAGCGACCTCTTTTTCGGGTTCTTCTGCAGCTACCTCATTTATGGTCTCTTGGGGGGTATCTTCGACCTTTGACTCGGCAGCGGGCTCCTCGGTGGTTTCCTCCTTAACTGGCTCTGGCTCCGCGGGAGAAGCAGCCTCTGTAGTAGGCTCCTCCGGAGCTGGAACGCTCTCTTCGACAGGAGCTGCCTCTTCAGCTGGTACTTCAGCTACTTCAGATGCCACCGGTTGCTCCTGCTCGGTAGCTTCAGCAATTTCTGTGGCCGGCTTCTCCTCAGTCACTGCCTCAATAGGAGCTTCTTCCGAAACTACTTCCTTAGTAGCAGTCTCTTCAGTTGTTTTTAACTCTTCGATAGAAACAGGGGCTTCGGTTGGGGGCTCCTCAACAGATGCTTGTTCTGGGACAGCTTCCTCCGCAGGGGCTTCAGTAGCTGGTTCGTCAACAACCTCTGGCTTCTCCCCAGCAGACTCAGCAGTAGAAACAGGCTCTTCAACAGCTGGTGTTTCCGCTATAGGCTCTTCGGAAGTAGTGGTAGTCGTAGTTTCTTCGGCGGGGGCAGCCTCTTCGGCGGGGGCAGCGTCTAGGGCTGGGGCAGCCTCAGCCGCCGGCTCTGACTCTGCGGTGGCGGGAACCGGCTCTTCGACAACCGGTGTGTCCGCAACTTCCGGAGCTTCGACGGCAGGTTCTTCTGAAGCAGCAACTTGTTCTGTAGAAGCGGCCTGCTCCTCACCTGCAGGCTCTTCTGTAGCAGCAGGCTCTTCTGTCGTAGCAGGCTCCTCAGTAGCAGGCTCCTCAGTAGCAGGCTGTTCAACTTCGGCCACTGCAGCAGCTGTTTCCTCGACAACAGGAGCTTCCGTAGCTTCCTGAGCCTCCGTTTCTTGCTCCGGCTCAACAGCCACAGGCTCCTCTGTCTTTGTCTCGGACTCAGTCTGTTCTTCTACCGGCTTGGCCTCCTTGGGAGCCTCGACAGGCTCAGCCACGGCCTCCTCGTGGGTTGCCTCCTCTGAAGGAACTTCGGTAGTAGCTAGCTCAGCTGAGGGCTCCTGGACAGACTCTTCCGCAGCCACCTCCTTGGACTCCGTCTCAGGCTGCTCAGGCACAGGAGCTTCGACAGCGGGATTTTCTGCGGGGGTAGCTTCAGTAGCTTCTGGCACAGCTTCTGGCACAGCTTCAGCCACAGGTGCTTCTACAGGTGTCTCCTCGGTAGTATTATCCACGACGGGTGCTGCAGCCGATGCCTCAACGACTTCAGGAGCAGCCTCATCCGCAGGCTTCTCCTCCACAGGCGCTTGCTCCACAGCTGGGGTCTCTTCCACTGGCTTCTCCTCGGTAGCCTCAACAACAGGTTCTTCGGTTGCCTTAGCTTCGGTAGATTCTGAGGCAGTTTCGGTTGGGTTTTCTTCAACTTGGGCTTCTTCTGCAGGCTTCTGCTCTGTGGTTTCGACGGAGGGATTCTCAGCTGCTGATGTCTCTGTAGCTTCGGTTGTGGCCTCTTCGGTAGCTTTCTCTTCGGGGGCTTCGACAACAACGGAAGTTTCGTCGGCTGCCTTCTCTGCTGTAGCTTCAGGCACAGCTTCCTCAGTGGACTTGTCCTCGACTTGCTCCTCAGCTACGGGAGCTTCGTCCTCCTTTTCTTCAGAGGGTGCTTCCACAGCCAGTTCCTCTACAGGTGTCGGCTCGGCCGACTTCTCTGTAGATTCCTCAGCGGGTACTTGCTCAGCAGGTGCCTCGGTGGAAGGTTCTTCAGTAGCAGACTGCTCTTTGGGCGTCTCTTCGACGGTCTGCTCGGCAGCAATAGGCTCCTCAGTAGTAGGGGCCTCGGTTGATTGAGGCGGAGCTTCTACTGAGGGGCTTTCTTCAGTAGCTGCTGGAGCTTCTTCGGTAGCTTCGGGTCCGGCCTCTTCGGTGGGCTTCTCTTCGACAGGTTGCTCGGCAGCAATAGGCTCCTCAGTAGTAGGGGCCTCGGTTGATTGAGGCGGAGCTTCTACTGAGGGGCTTTCTTCAGTAGCTGCTGGAGCTTCTTCGGTAACTTCGGGTCCGGCCTCTTCAGTAGGCTTCTCTTCGACAGGTTGCTCGGGCTCGGCAGTCTCTGTAGGTTGAGGCGCAATGTCTTCTACAGGCTTTTCTTCAGTAGCTTCAGGCACAGCCTCTTCACCAGCCTTCTCTTCAACCGGTGGCTCAACAGCGGGAGTTTCCTCTGTTGGAGCGGGATTTGCCTCCTCAGCAGGTTTCTCTTCGGCAACTTCCTCAGCTACTGGAGCTTCCGGCGCAGGCGTCTCTTCTGGAGCAGGAGTTGGCTCTTCAGGCTTAGCTTCGGCTGGAGTCTCAACAGCTGGAGATTCCGGCTCGCTATCTGGCTTTGCGGCCTTCTTCTCTGCCTTCTTGGCCTTCTTCTTGGCCTTCTTCTTTTCAGCTGCAGACATCTTGGGCGCAGCAGCGTCAGCTATTGTCTGGGCATCACCGTTGAGTGGAGCGGAGACCGGCTCTTTTGGGATGGTGTCTTCAGGGACTGTCAGGAGCCAGGTCAGTCAAATGATCTTTTTCAAGCTCAATGGTTTGAAACAGAGATATAGGTAAAAGGCTAGACTTACCATTATGGATAGCAGCAGTTGCCATGGTTTGTAAGTCGTTTAATCGTAAGGGTCGTGGCGGAACTAAAAGAACAAAGAGCTTTGCAATTTGACCAGCAAAAGCAGACTAACGCAGGATCAAAGCAGCTGTACAGCACTACCAGCTCACAGAGCAAGTATGGATGAGGGTATGAAGAGAGGAAAAGAAGAGGAGGGGGAGTTCAGGCCAATAACAGGGGGGAAAAACTGCCCAACACCGTATGTACAACTCGGAGCCACGCACAAGGTCACTAACTACAAGAAGTAACCTCCAACAGAGCACCTGCAGTGGGCCTAGTTGGCACAGTGACCGGGATGTGCTTGCCAGCGCTAATCCGCTTTTAGGGGGGTTCTGCCTTGGGGCTAGACTTCCTTTGAGGAAAGCGCCATTCGTTAGTGCCCTGGTTTCTTTTTTTTTTCTGGGCATTTGGCTCTTTAGCACGATGGAGAGTGAGGTCCCTATGTGGAGGCCCAATAGCATTGGGCCCTTGGCGGGCGATCCCCGAGTACAACATGCGGTGAAGCTGCCCGAACTGGCGATCCTCTTTAGGGTTTTATCTATGAGTTGTTCGGGTACGAGAGCTACGATAGGTATGATAGGTAGAGTCTTAGAGCTGAAACACAGCTATGGTAATTATTGGGCTTTTATTAGCTGGGCCTTTATGTAGCTGGGCCGCAATGATCTCATGGCGATAGCCGTTGGACTCCCAAACTGCAACAAATTGGACCAAAAAAAAAAGTGGAAAAATCAGTTTAAAAAAAATGCGGATGCGCTAGTGGTTGCAGGATCCATAATTACTGCAGTTTCCAGCCAATAATTGCATGTCTGGCCCAGCGTTCTCATCCCCTGTCACCACTGGCATGATCGACTCCACACATGGTGTGCATGATTTCATTTTTCATCTTGGTCTATGCTCTCCCAAAATATCAGATCGTAAACAATCTTGTAAACATTGTAGGCCGGGATATAGCCCGTCCCACGGTTCGCCAAGCGGCTTACCCGTGGTAGAAAATTTTTAGTATTTCGGGTTGGGCTGAAGAGATAAATTAAATGCCCCCTGTCCCTTCTCGAAGATTCTTCCTAGTCTCCAAAACTCGGTGAGAGCATCTCTACATATGACTCACGCCCATTGTCCAAGGCTCGACCGAGGTCCTTCCAGGATCGATGGTGTGCAGCTGCCCTGAACACGGGGCCACAGCGGGGTCGCCATTTCTTGGCCCCTTAGACTAGCATCCTTAGAGCTTCTCTCAAGATATCGATTAAAAAAACACAGCTATTATCCTCAATTGGACCTTTTCTACGGTATTCCCATGTCAAGATAGATAAGATAGATAAATTTATACGCTGCCAAGCGTCGAGACGCTTCCTGGTGGACTCCTTGCGGGCCAGGGCTGCATGCAGGTGGCGCCTGCTAGAGGCTGCTCAAGTAGGTTCTACCTTGCACCTACTGTACAAATGCATGCGCGGAATTAAGTGCAAGATTGATGAGTAGATCAACCTGCATAATTGAGCTGCTCCGGCAGCGCGATTCAGCGGGCGCTATATTTTATTTATCAGTATATCTGAGCGATCGTGTGATCACCGCTCTACCTAGGTACCTAGGTATGGAGGCTATGCCCCACCAGGTCCATCCATGGATGGATAGCTTCTTCTATCTCTACCCCGTCTCAATATATATCCACAGACATTTCAGCCCATATTGTTCCAAGGTTCCTCCTTTCCCTCTATGTGCTCTTCGTCTTCCCTTTCACGGTACACGATTCATGATTTCAATTGGAAGATTAGGGGGGAGGGGGGATTCCGCGAAATGGATTTCAGGGATTGATCTTGTAAGATGCGGAACTACTGTTGAGTTTTCCGGAAGAGTTCATAAATCGTGAAATTGTCCCATATGCTATTCTAGTGTACTTTGAACCTCCCTCTCTCTCGATTCCTGTGCATTCAGGGCAGGGGCGGGATCCTATCTGCATCATGCTGAGCACTCTCCATAATTGTACGCCTCAAAAGTGTTCTTCTTCCTTGCGCTCGGTCGTTTCTTCGCGTTTTCCGCCCTTCACATCATCCGCGCCGCAGTCTCAATCTCCATATTCAAAGGACCCCAGTTCATCACATTCGTACGGTGACTGTACATGTAAAAGCTGAGTTTTTCGATGTCTTGCCGGTACACGGTGCACATCGTCTCCAGGCTCTCCATGTGATGAAAAGCGCGCTCCCGGCAGTCCTGGAAGAAGAGCTTACTGTCCTTCACATACTTCTCTCGGCGGAGGTATGCACCGGCACCCCAGCTCCAGTTGGCGTAGAAGAGTTGACTGTCATGCTCGAATTGGGGCAGCTGGCGTAAGCTGTACATCTCGCCCTGAAATTTCAGGAATGTCGAACTGAAGTTATGGCAGGATGCGTCGATATTTGCGACGATATAGACAAACTCTTGGTCGTGCACGTCACCGTCTACGATGGAGTGGTCACCAGGACGCTCGTTGTCTAATATGAGATTGTCAATCACACTCAAGCTCGACTTGAGACAATCGGCTAAGGTTTTGCAACGTCGGAAGAGTTCGTCAAAGGGTTGGATGCCCTGGTCAGGTTTGCCGACTTCTTCCATGATGTGCTTGATCGCAAATTCTATGTCGTCTCGGACAGGTCGGACAACTTTCATGAAGGTGTAGTATGAGCTGGGGCGTTCATACACAATGACATTGCCGACTTTGACGGGTTCTTTGATAGCTTTCTTTTGTCCGAGGGCAAGGTTGCTGTCTTCGGCTTCGTTGATAAGATCAACATCCACCAAGCTTCCAAATTCCTCGTCAAAGTTCAACGAGAGATCAATAGGTTCTTGAGTTGTCTGGATAACCTTCGAATCCTCACGAGGTAGCAACATAGTGTCCGCTGGGAGTCTGAAATCCCTTGGAGGACATCCGAGACAAGTGAACTCTGTATCGTCAGCTGGAGCCGATAGAAGACAGAACTCACTCTGGCTTATGACCGGAGCAAGCGAGGCAAGATCGTCCATCTTGAACGTCTAGGCTTGGTTAGACGAACCTATACCAAGTATGGGATGCATACACTCACAATTCTGTAGGAATAATGGATAAATGGATTGACCAGTGGGCATTTGGCTTGGATACCGAATATCTGGGCCCACCCCGAGAGATGAAAAGCGAAGAGATAGCAGCTCCCAAAGAGGGAATATGTATCACCCACGACAATGGGTCAAGTGGAAGAGAGGGGAGAAGAAACCTCACACCACTCGAGAGCATTTCTTTCTTATACTGACACCATGGAGTGAATTCCATGTCTCCGGTCTCCCTAACATCTATCTGGATTTCAATGAGGACTATTATTTATAAGACAATTCAATAGAACTCCCGAATAGAATATAAAGACATTGGTTTAGATGTGTAGCCTAGGTACACGTGCTCTGAATGTGTTGTGGGCTCCTCATGGTATCGGATACGCGTTTAGCTTTTCATCATATCAGACACATCATACAAGCCATAATTTCAACACAGCTGCCTTACTCTGAATGCTTCTATCATGAATTCGATATACTGTAAGTTTCTTGTGCCAGGGCTTCTATCTTGACATGTCGTGAAGAGTGTAAACTTATACTAATGCTGTCTATTCTAGACCAATTCTGTCCTGTTGGAGGCCTACCATCTTTCATGATTTATCGACAATCACAAGAGACCATTTGATTCATACTATTCAAGGTTATGATTCTATCGACGTCCAGAAACAGGAGATACAGGCTTAAACCACTATACCATCACGATTCCCTGTAATCCAGTGGAAACTACAGGACCAACTCCGACAACCCCCCCATCAACTTCGCCCCAAACGTATCATATTCCTCCGACTTCACAAAATCGAAACCTTCCTTGGCATACATCCGTTGTGCAGCGGTGAGTATTCTCTGTGACCATAAAGCTATCTTCGAATAGCCCGCCTCGCGCGCAAACTGGATGCACTGCTTGACAAGTTCTCGACCAAGCCTAAATCCTCGTGAATTAGGTTCCAGAAGAAGAAGCCGAATCTTCGCAGCATCATCTTCAGATAAATGATCATTCACGAGCATAATGCATCCAAGAACCTTGCCGTCTCGCTCGGCAATCCAACATCGTTCCCGCTTTGGGTCGAGGTTCTGGATGAAGTCCGCTGTTATTCCCGCAAAAAAGGGCTTCAAAACGCTCGTCTCAGCCGTGTTCGTCTTGTTAGAATATCCCATGGCGGTATGTGATCCAACTCATATCGCCTACGCGGTGGGCTCGCAATGTGCACATGGGGGATTCTTGCGACTCGTCCATCGCAACTTGTTCTAAGTTTGCACAGCTTCAAGGTATGTGAGATCCAAGGGAGTTTTGGTTTCATGAAGATGAAGCATTTTCTAAAATCATGAAAGCTATGGAGTTAGCGAAACTACAATCGAAATCTCTCGATTCCTGCGTGTCGCCACAGGGCGAGGAACCCGTTAAGCATAGCGAATCACAGGTTTGAAATCTTAAATCAGACCTTTCAACTGCATGAACATCAAAAAAAAGGACACCGGAAATCGCTAATTTTGAATAGATTCTCCAGGGCTTCAGTTATACAACGGAATCGCGCTCATAACCCTACAACTGCTCTCGTGGATCTCAATCGAGCCTTGTTCCCGTGTCACGGCCAACTAGACCTCTGCACACCAGCCCATAGCCTATAGCCTAACCCCCTTCAACCCTAAAATGGGATGGGCTATGGGTTTCAAGTCCAAGGTCCAAACCAGCCCACGGCCCATTGACGGGTGCCCACGAGGCCCCCAACCAGCCCTAACGGGCTACCAAAAACGCACATATGGCAGCTTTGCAAACGATACAGAGTTGTACATTGTTGTAAAGCTATGAATCAGCATATTTATGAGCGCCACAACTGTATTTATGCAGGAGAATGGGCTATCTTGGGGGCCTCATGGGCGCCCGTCAATAGGTCGGGGGCTGGGTTGGGGCTTGGACTTGAAGCCCTAACTCACGGTGAGTTGGGCCGGGGGCTGGGAGACCAGGGCCCATCCCAGCCTATTGCGGAGGTCTTCAACCAACAGATACTGCATACCATGACGAAGCGATCCTGGCCGTAGCGACAGACGTGCCAAGCAGGAGAGGGCTGAGGCGCTGTTGAATAGCATCGCTCTGGAATTCTAGGAAGAGTTCCCTTTTCTTCTTAACGGCCTACCACCCTGAAATCGATGTGTCCCGACCTAAGGATCCAGCTGCCTACAAAGATATTTCCAGTCAATTTCTCCAACGAACATTGCGCAACCTTTCTTCCTAAGGTCTACTTGGAGTGATATATCCTGGCAGTGGTGGTGGACATACCTAAGCAGGAGGGGGCCGAGGCACTGTCGAATTGCGTTGCCCTCGAATTCGGTCTTCGGAATATTCCATGCTGGTATCGGGAAAAGTACGGTCATGCAAGCCTGCTGGGGTTTTAAGCTTGTGCCCATCACCCCGATCAGCCGCTTACGCCATACACTCTATTGGCGAGGCTCCTGAAGCTAGAGTCATTTATTACACTGGCCACAGTCCAGTAACTCAAGGGAGCAACATCACTACCCCAGCTCCAAAACTCCATCACAGACAACGTGAGAAATCTCCTGATTCGTAGCAGTCGCAATAACAATGGAAACACTCTAAACGCTTATCCAAATCGCGGGACTGACATTGGCTATTCATGAAAATAGAATAAATCTTTCGGAATTTCTAGGTCATAGACTGTTTTTAAACTCTCCATCAATTGGGTCCGTGGTATCAAAATCGCGTGAGCTCCGCGGCTGAAAATGATTGCCACTACCACCACCCTGCTTCGATACTGCCTATATCTTGATGGATCTTTTGAAATTTTACTGTCTATATAGAACAAAACTAATGACAGTTCCGAGTCGGAATTTCAACTCTAATTGAGATAGCCATTTACTCAGTATACTTGTATTTTTCCGATTGGTCCTGTTCCGGATTAGTGGTAGATGGCGGAATAATATTCGCGTAATACTCACCCAGTACTTATTGAATCCGACTCCTTCGCAGACTTCATCATACGAAAGGATCGTTGGAGGAGACCCAACAAGAAAACTCTCCTTCAGGTCATTCAAGGTCTTTCGAACACTCTTCAAATGAGAAGCTACAAGGGTCCAGGGATATGCAACAGCAGCAAATCCAAGCTCTGCCAACTCTTTCGCGGAAATTTCCTCGGTCTTTCCACCCTCGATGATGTTTCCGAAGAGGGCTATATCGAGTTCCTCAGCAGCACGCTTCATTGCAGCTCTGTCTGGGAGGGCTTCAACAAAGATAGCATCAACGCCAATGCGAATGAATTCTTTTGCGCGAGTCATGGCTTCATCCCAGCCATACATCAGGGCGTCTGTACGGCCCATGATGAAAATATCACGTCCTTCATTACGAGCATCAACAGCAGCCTGGATGCGTGCATAAGCTTCTCCACGAGAGACAACGTCCTTTCCCTTGGTATGCCCACATCCTATCACGAAATTTACCCGATTAGCTCACACGTATAGAAGGTTCAAGGTGGTGCTCACGCTTCGGCCATGTCTGGTCCTCGATCATAACGCCCGCCGCGCCGGCTGCTGCAAAGCTCTCAACAGTTCGCCTAACATTCATCGGCGATCCATATCCGGTATCACCATCGGCCATGATTGGAATTGAAACTTGTCGGTATACCTCTTGGATCTTATCGACCATCTCCTGCATAGCAATGTATCCCGCATCCGGCAATCCGTGCGAGCTAGACACCACGAAA
Organism: Mycosphaerella populi pn0402; assembly: GCA_002153405.1. NCBI lineage: Eukaryota > Fungi > Ascomycota > Dothideomycetes > Mycosphaerellales > Mycosphaerellaceae > Mycosphaerella > Mycosphaerella populi. Next base: position 26,562 of record KZ119418.1, read on the forward strand.
CCAGAAACGAAGATCATTGGGAACCCGGCTTCCTCAACGAGGCGAGATGAAAGGCCATCGTATGAACAAGGGTGTGCTAGGATCTTATTGGGGTCGTTCCGGGCCTCGATCATCATGGTTCGAAGATGGGAGGTCTGGGCGAAGGGAATACGGCCACGAACATTCTTGAACGTTGTGGCGACGTCTTGGATACTTCCATCGGACGGACCGACGGAAGTTGAAGGATTAAATTCGAAGGGATATGGGATTCTGTCTCCAGCCATTTTTTGGTTACGGGAATTGACGAGCAATTGATAATTTCTATCGATCTGAAGACGATCGGAAACCCCGCAGCTGCTCATCACAAAGGCGGTCACCCCGCAGTACCAGATCGTCGCTGCAAGATCCGCTTTGATCAAGACGGTTGGTTCAGTTGGCATAGAATATGGTCTTGATTACTCTGACTAGATAATAATAACATTTGAATCAGACAAGTTTACTTCGAAGAAAGCTAATGGACCTTTAAAGGTTCTAACAAACTCGAGTACCGCGATTACGATCTCGACCGTCTACAATTCATCAATCTACAGCACTCTACTGGAAAGACCATGGAATGCTATGTAGAGTTCACGAGCCAGAATGATACTCAGACTGCAGTCACTCAGGGGAATTGTCGCTCGGGGATAGGCCTAGGTCCCAACATAGGAATGCGCCATGTTGAAACCATCAGGAGTAATACTGATAAACTCATGGAGCCATTTTTCCTCTGCTAAGTGCATTCGCTGTCAAAACGGCCAACCTACAATGCTTCTTAAGCGCCCCGAGAAACACGGTCGACTGCTTCATGGAAGCCATTTTCCCTCTGGCCAAGTGTATTCGCAAGCAAAAGACTTTTGATGTCCACTCAATATCTACTCAACAGAATTCGAAACAGCCGCCAAATGTACCCAATTTCGATACCTCCTAAGTCACAATAATCACATCATAATCTTCGTCAAATATATCGAGGAATTATCGGATTGATCGAAAATGGGAAACCGTGAATTAAAACCTAACATCGTTTCTCGGTCTTTTTTTCAAAACGCAATTCCACCAACATTTCGCATCATGGAAGCAGTTGTTTGTGACACCCCTACCAGCCAGCCTACCAGGCCTCCTAGACGCCCCGACGAACACTGGTTGACTGGCTTCACAGGATTCCTGACTGGCGAGGGGCTATTCTGTAATCTGCGCCACACTGAGAAGAATCGTGTCTCGGAGGTTGGCCCAGGTTTCAAAATAGAAATTCATTATGTTGAAATTACAAGGTTGACATGATCCTGTACGTCATCTCATGGGTTAGGTTGCGCTTTTTTGTGCTCAGTCTGCTTCCTGCGATCGCCAGCCGTCGGAGTGGACTGAAAATGAAAATGGCGAGAGCCGCATCATCACTTCTGTTTGCTGCATGCCCTTCCTCCGCGTCCGCGTGACCTGCGCTTGCCCTAATTATCTTCCTCCGCAACAGCGTGTTTTCCATGCTTACACCTAGCCGCACTGCTATACTGTTCATGGGCGTTCTTGAGGAGATTTTCTTCGTTATTATCATTCTTGGCTTTGAATTCATTCTTTCAGTCTGTGCTGAATCTGACTCGGAGTCCAAGCCTGGTTATAGAGCCTCCTATAGCTGCTTACCCTCAAAAATATCAGCCACGGCAATATCAGCGATCTAGCGACCAGGCTTAAATCACTTTGGACTGATGAACTAATGGAAGCCATTTTCCCTCTGGCCAAGTGCATTCGCTGGCAAAAAGGTCAGCCTACCAGACTTCCTAGGCGCCCCGGCAAAGACTAGTCGATTGGCTTCACAGGGTCCCTGGGCTGCTCTGTAATCTGCACCATGCTGAGAAGCCTACTCGTGTATATATCACCACATGAATATGCTTTACGCGACAAGCCGACCTGTCCAGAGCGCCTTTTCCAGCAAGATACCCACAGCGCTGCTACAAGTTCATGGTCACAATCATTCGAAGGTAACCAATATCGAGCAAACGGTCATTTATATGTACTAACCATGATGATCTTTAAATGGGCAACGCTCGAGGCAGCCTATGATAGACGATACGGCATGGCAGGAGCAACACCACAACCACCACACTGCTATCAAGAGATTGGAAAGCCAGAAGAGTGCATGACGTGCTAAGTCGAGACGGAAAAGGAGTGTATTGTATGATTCCATCTACTACTGCGTGCTAAAGAGTAATGTATCTCTCTCCACGTGCGCTGGCGTCGGTAAAATGTTTCTCCGTAGCGCCCTGATTCCTGAATTTGTATGATGTATGGGGGCGATCCCCCCTACAATATGTATAGTATCCATAGAACGCTACCAATTGCCCCTCCAGACAAGCGTCACACAAGCTACTGGAAATTTCCATCTCTACGCGCCTTTTATAAGCGCCTTGCACGGCAGATCGTACCTAATTAAGGAATTGGGGAACGTTATGAACCGGGTATGACAGTATCTTGCCCTATCCTAGGAGAATTGGTGTCTTAAGGGCGGAACATGTATTAATATGAGCAATCCCTGCGGATTATAAAGAGGCTCAAGGATAGTCTTGAGCCGTTAGCCTTATTTCCTATTTTAGTCTAGCCTGTTTCTCTGATTGGTCTGTTGTGCCCCACCGGCTCTTATCTTTCGATCTTGATAACTTTAAGTTTAACCTCCAAACGCCTCCGTGCTACAATACTATACTACCATGCATATTTGCTTCAAAGAAAGCAATATGTATTGTTACCTGTATAAGAGGCCCGACTTGATGGTAATCCACAAATATCTGGTCCGGAAAGTGGCTTAGGGGAGTAGGGAGGACTCGAATATGCAAGCCTCAAGATGGCTGCATCTTGCTACTTATATACCATGGTGTCTTGAACGGAGTAGAAAGCATGTACATCATTTTTCTGAATCAGATCTATGTCAAGTAACACTTTGATCTTGAACGCTGCGCGTATGTCCTCTTTGCAAGACGCACGCAGATAGATGGAAAGATCTTGCCTGCCTTCTATTCAAATGGGCGACAGAACTGGCAACTGGTATGCTCGGCCGGTAGGTCAAGGTCAGCATTTCAAACCCTAGATCGAGCGGGTAAATTGGGTAGGTGTCTACAGACGCTTTATCCAAGTCAACATTCTCCAAGGTAGTGTGATCATGCTAGCCAGAAGTCAAAAGACACCTTTGGAGCTGCCGACCATAAAAATCAGGAGACTTTTATGACAGCCTATATATCCTTTCACTTGTATTTGAACGTGCCAACTTATCACCCTTGTACATTCCTCTGTATGTTCAAATTTATGTGACTTGGTATGTTGAATAGTATCAGAAGGTTCCGTGTACGGGGTACATAGCAAAATGCATGTGCTTGAATAGACGCAAGACTATACAGCGGGAGTTCTCTGAGGACTTTCAAATGCTAATGAACAGGTATATATGCGTCATATAACTATCTTGAAGAGCATGTAGAACATACACGGGGGTTTAAGGGGGATGACAGCTTTAAATACTTTATTGGGATATAACAAAGGGCTTTAAATTCTTAGCGTTCTTTTTTCTTGAATCGACATTCCTCAAAGATACCTATAAATTATCCTCGGAGCCCCTCTTGAAACAAGATTTGAGAATGAACACGGGGCCCTAAATCTCTTATTATTGTTGCAATTAGTGACATGTTCCAAGGTTGAGAATACAACTCCATAGCAGGTTTTTGTGTATATGTTTTCCAACTTTTGTTTCATGGTAAGCTATTTACAGCTTTTCAAAGCAACTTTGAGCCATTTGGGCTGCTACATCTTTGATCCAAGACCAATCAAATTTTATTTGTCCCTGGACTCATCCAAGGGTTGAAACGCTACAGTCAATATCTGGTGGCACTAGATATTGAAAGCTATATCGGCTTATTCCCTCCTCCTCCTCCTCCT
>KZ119421.1:3072-50144 GCA_002153405.1 Mycosphaerella populi pn0402
GCAATTTGACATCCGTGCTGAACTATGTGGGTTGGGAAATACTATGGAACAACGGTCGGCTCTACTGGGATGACAAGACGTGAAATATGTTGGATTATTATCAGTACACTTCGTGATACCGGCGGCGGTGGATGATGGCGGAAATAATAAAACAAGTAGCCATCCGGTATTGGGGAATCAAGTATTAGGCTAGTAGTGTCGTAACGCCGTGGATAATATGAAGAGATAATCACAGTTCGCCGTGCGCAATCTTGGGCTGAGGTCGAAAGTTGCCGGATGTGATCTCCTGGAAGGCCAGGTCGAAACGGGCACCCAAGAACCAGGCAACACCCATCTTGATAGGAGGTCAGCAAATTGAAACAGGAAGAAACTGGGACACAAAGCTTACCATGATAACAGCCACAAAGATTACGATACCGAGCATGATACCCATCATGAGCATCATGTCGCTCCTGTTCTCGGCATCCTCTGCGCGCTTCTTGGCCTCCTCCTCGGTCTGCTCGCCCTTTACTTGGAGCTGAGCATCTGCGGCCTTCTGTGATGGGAAGATCGTTTCGATGAACTTCTCGATCTGTGGATATCAATTAGCACGAGTAAACGGTGGCTTTGTGAGAATGAAGTCTTACCTTGCCACATGCAATACTGATCTTCATGAAGTTGGGGTCCTTGGCGGTATTCTTTTGGTGGATTTCACGAGTAATTTTGCGGATGGTGTCGCAGAAGACAGACAAGTTCTGTGTAGACTGCACCATCAAATCGCACGCATCACCCTTGGTAATCTTAATATTGCGCTCGAACATGTCGTAGTTGCGGAAACACAGGTTCATTGTGGAAATGGCCATTGATTGGGGAATGGCACAGAAGTTGAAGACACTCTGCTCGCGCAGCCCAGCCAGATAGAAGAGGCACTCTTCCATATGCTCCAGGGCGTTGAGAATCATGTTGGAGTTGCAGTTTAGAGCGAGATCCTTGTTCTCAGGCTTGAAGAGATCCTCAAACTCGTCGACGTACTTGGACCAGATCTCTCGGGGCCAGAATCGGCGATTATCATCAAAGTCCTCTCGGATGTCACGGATGATGTTGGTCTTTTGGAGGAAAAGACCCATGGATTTGTGGAGGTTGGGGCGCTTAAGCAGAGCGGGATTTCCGAAGCCAGCCTCGACGAAAAGGCGTGTCAGACCCTCGCCGACCAGTCCGGCAACATAGTAGCAGTAGAGATCGTACTCCTCGATGGTCTTCACACTGATACCCTCTGTCTCGGCCTTGACGGCGTAGTCAGCCATGCCATTGCCCATCTTGTCGGTAATGTCCTTGACAATAGCCTGGTAGGCGGGCTTCATGTTCTTGAACTCAGTAATCACGCAGTGGAACTGGACCAGCAGTTCCCTGTCCTTTTCTTCAGGGCGATTTCCTTCGAAGTTCCAGCCATCTTTGGTAAGGATATCCTTGAACGACCGCAGGAGAGGCTCCTTGGTTTTGAGGGGGATAGAGGTGTCATCCTCAATGGTGTCCAGCCCACGGAGGACGAGATAGAACACACAAATGGGAAACAGCATCTCTGGGTGAAGCTCCTTGATCACAGCCGCGAAACTACGGCTGGTCTTCTCAAGGAACTTGAAGCAGAGCTTCTGATTCTCCGTGTCGTCCTGCTCATTCCTCTCATGAGGAGGATTGTGCCAAACCTTCCTATAAAGAGATCCCATGTTAGCTGCCGGTCGCACACAAGAATATAAACCCGAAAGAGGTCAATCAGAGCAAGCGACGAACCATTGGATGATAGCTCGCAATTGGTACGGGTGGAACGGGTAATAGGCCAGATTCCAAAGAAGACCCATTCTGAGAGGCGACACACAAAGCGTGTCAGGAAACGAGATATGAGAAATCTGGTTAACAACCACCAAGAGGCATTAAAAAAAGTGTACAAAGGAAAGAAAAGAAGCGGGAAAGCAGAACGAGGAGATGGAGGACAAAGAGGATTTTCCAGCTCGAGGGAAAAAGGAAAAATCCGAGATCGAAAAGGGGGCCAACACGTGACCTGCCATTCCCGATTAATTTATTTTTTGGCGGGGAAAACATCGCGTTGACCTGAGCGAGCCACTTCGAGTCTTTTGCTATTGCCGATCCCTGCTGGAACTCTCCACTGCGCTTTATCCTATCCAAGCTACCTGGATATTTGACAATCTCTCCGCTGCCTAGCTCCTGCCTCGTGCAGCACCCTCCCCGCCATGGTTGCTGACACCGCTTACTATGATGCCTTGGGCGTCCCGCCTACCGCCACGGAGCTTGAGATCAAGAAGGCCTACCGCAAGCTCGCTATTACTACCCATCCAGGTAGCTTTAATCCCCCTGTCTTGACTAAAAGTACCTGCTAACAAGATCCAAAGACAAGAACCCGGGCGACGAAACCGCGCATGAACGGTTCCAGGCGGTACGCCGGAATCCCAGACTAAAATAAAACCCACCGCAGGACATTCCCGAACTAATGCCTACCTCGACTCCTAGATCGGTGAAGCCTACCAAGTTCTGAGCAATGAGGACCTCCGCAAGCGATATGATAAATTCGGAAAAGAAGAGTCCGTCCCTGGTGGCGGTTTTGGTGAGTTGGAGACCCGCGTGGACACGCCGATGCGATATGCTCTCCAGAGAACTAATTTAGATCAAAACAGAGGACCCCTCCGAGTTCTTCAGCATGATCTTCGGAGGCGAGGCATTTGTGGACCTTATCGGAGAGATTTCCCTAATGAAGGACTTGACTGCAACAATGGATATCACCGCGGAGCAGATGGAGGAGGAAGAGTTGGCTGCGGCTGCCGAGGAAAAGCTCAATATCCACGATGAGGAGGTGAAGGCTGGTACCGCTGATGCGACTGGCCAGGAGAGCAGGTCGACCGGCACTCCGCCAGCTCCGGCTGCAGAGTCAGCTCATGTGCCCTCAGAGAAGCCTGCTTCCAACTCGGGAACAAGCACCCCCCGACGACACCTAGGCCAGCAGGCTATCATGGATCGGTCCGAAGAAGAAGCCCGCATGGATGCGGCTGGTCTATCGCAGGAGGAGAAGGAGCTACGTAAGAAGGAGAAGAAAAAGGGTCTCTCCAAAGAGCAGCAGGAGCGTCTTGCTGCTTTTGAAGAGGAACGGAGAAAGGCTCGCGAAGAGCGAGTCAACACATTGTCGAACAAACTCATCGATCGCCTGAGTGTCTGGACTGAGACCGATAAGGGTGCTGATGTGACACGGGCCTTCGAGGAAAAGATCCGCCTTGAGGTTGAGAACTTGAAGATGGAGTCTTTTGGCCTGGAGATCTTACATGCTGTTGGTGCCACATACATTTCCAAAGGTTCAAACTTCCTCAAGTCCCAGAAGTTCCTCGGTATCTCCGGGTTTTTCTCTCGCTTGAAGGACAAGGGTACTCTGGCCAAGGAAACTTGGACTACGATTTCCACAGCTATCGATGCTCAGATGACCATGGAAGAAATGGCAAAACTCGAAGAGCGTGGAGGCGAGGACTGGACTGACGAGAAGAAGGCCGAGTATGAGAAGAAGGTCACCGGAAAGATCCTAGCCGCAGCCTGGCGTGGCAGCAAGTTTGAGATTCAAAGTGTGCTCCGCGAGGTCTGCGATGAAATTCTGGGTGACAAGCGAATCCGTTTAGAGAAGCGTGTTGAGCGTGCCCATGCACTTGTGATTGCCGGTACCATCTATGCCAAGGTAAGGCTTCTCCGTGAATTATAGCCACGTTGCGACGTTGAAAACTAACACATGTACCGCAGGCCGAGCGTAATCCTGAAGAAGAGGGCGATTATATGGCGTTTGAGCAGCTCATGGCCGAGGCTATGAGCAAGAAGGGAAAGGACGAGAAGAGCAAGAAGAAGAAGGAGAAGAAGCACAGCCAGGACAGCTCTGAAGCTCCTCCTACAGAGTCAGCATGATCATGCTTATCTTGTAGTCCTTAAATCTTTCTCCTCGCACTTGTCTCCTTTAGCCCTTCATCTGTCGCTGTGAACATAAGTTTTGTTTGGATATGATTTTTTTTTTTGTTTTTTTTTTTTTTCTACACCCGGTAACTTGAGCCATGTCTTGCCTCTCTCCTGTTTATCCTAGTTATCGAGTTCCTTCACACCTCTCTAGCCTTAGATTGGCTGGCATATACCTGCTTTGGGTTGTTGCGTTTGGTCGAAAATGTTCTCCTCTCATACGACGCTTCTAATAGACCTGGAATGAATCCACAATTTGTCAAGTTGTTATTAACGCGTGATAAACCTTGAATTATTACCTAGGTATGTAAAAGCACGAGTCGTCATAGCAAAAGGGTATTCATCATCCACTTCTCATTACATATATGTCCGCCAGCGCCCAAGGCAGCCCAGCTTCTGAGTATGATCAACGTGTGCCCAGGAGGTGTGTAGCTAGGCAAGCTAAATAAACGGAAAGGCCGCAACCCATGTACATTCAGCCAAGGCAATATAATTGAATCACGCATGGTTTGTTGGGGAGTAGGGATAGCCATGGCCACCATCACCACTCAACTCAGCACTATTGACAACAGAAGGCGACGAAGGGCTAAACGCCGTGTTCGGCTGATCATGCAAAGCCTCAGCATCACGACTTGACAACTCGGATGGAACAGCAGGGTTCGTACTCATGGGCACATTGTGGGAGGTACCTGAAGCATCGACCTGGGCCGGGGCCGAGGCCGACTTCTCTGTCTGTATTCCACGCAGGGACTGGTAACCGGCCCAGTCAGACACCAACACGCCGACGAGGGCAAGGATTGTGAAAATAAAGAGGGCGAGGAAGACGAGCCTGAAAAGAGTGAGTCAGTCGATGTACTGGACACATGAAGGATAAAGGTAGAGTTGATAGCACTTACCACTGCAGAACGGCGAAAGCAATCACGGCATTCAGATACTCGCTGTCACTGGTGTATCCTCCCATCAAGGTAACAATATCAGCAAAGCCAGCTAGCCAGAACACCATTGTAACAAAGTAGACCACCGCCAGGACGATTCCGAGGATTTTGTTGAGCTTAGGTGTGACATTACCTTTCCTCGAGAAGAACCACGGAGCAGCCAGAGCAAGAGCAGCAATTAAAATCGTCCAGACGGCAGTGAACAACAAGAAGTCCAGGATCGGAGGAGGGGAAACATGAACATTCTCATAGCTATAACCCGTGTATACGTCCCAGGTCTCCACCTGCTGTGTACCGCTCATAAAGCTAGCGACAGCAGCAGCCAAGCCAAGTTCAATAATAGCAAACGCCAAACCCGCACTCAACAAGGCGTAGAGAACAATATGAAGCCAAAACATAGTGAAGATATTTGCACGGCTTGCACCGGGGATCACGTCTTGAAAAATTGAGAGAAAGGGACAGTCCCAAGATAGGCATCGCATGCAGGGGGAAGTCCCTTGCTCTTTATACCTCGTCCTCCACTTGCGGCTGATAAATTGAACCAGACAAGGCGCTTAGCTCTCACGCAGAAATTTATGCCATCTTGACTGAAATTGGGGACGCCACGACGAAAAAAAAAAAGGCGTTGTTCAGACTCCAATCGCGACAGGATTGCTCCAAGTGTATACGAGAAGCTGCGGCGCGATGGCGCTGGTCTTGACTGGATTGGGACCAGATAAGCGAATCACTCTATCGGGCTGCATATATTGGAGAGCTGGTCCCTGGAGCTTGAGTCTGGTGGGGTTGGGGTCTATGTAGCAGGCATGCCGGGCGCTTATGTTGTTCAGTTGTTCAGGTGTTCCCCGGGGGAGGTTACTCCATATAGTATTTCGGTCTATACTCTCCGTTAGATCCCAGCAGCTCCCGAGGTTGGAAAAGAAGAGCGAGATAGCTCTATGATAGTGGCTTGATCAGCCATTTTCGTGGCTGGAAATATTGGCGTAACTATTCTACGCAGTATCTCTATTATTATTATTATTATTATTATTTAGTTGAGGCGGGTCAGGTGCCTGGTCCACACGCTGCATCAGGCGTATTTTGGCAGACTTGGAGATTAGCCAGCCTACGCCCTCTAACAAGGATATGCAGCAATCTGACCCAGACCGTCCGGGGCTTTGCAGCCAATAGTCTCGTCGGCTGCGACTGCCCTTTGAAGGATGGCAGGATGGAAGGATGGCAGGAGCGATCCAGGGCGCTGATCGACACACAGCTTCCCGTTCCGGCCTCGTCCTCGTATTGTCCCCGATCAGCAGTCGCAACTGCTTCTTTCAGAACCTGCCCTGTTTCCCCCCCAGTTGGGCGAACTTGAATCTTCTGCGCCAGGTCCAGCTCCTGTCGATCGCTCACGCGACATCCTTCCGCCGTTGGGCTTCAGCCTCCTCGGTGATGCGGGGATGTGGCGTATAAGAGGACCGTTCCGAGCGGATCGGGAGAATGAGTTTGATGTTAAATATCTGTCGATCCTATTCCCCTTGGAACGCTGAGCACGACCTTGACGCCAGCTCCAGCTCCCCCCGCACGTTTCTGTAGTTGATCGATTGGCCTGTTTAGCGAGGCGATTTGGGTTAGGACTTCCTCGCAGGACACAGCCGAGCATACCGAAGTTTCCCCAAGTGTCGAGGCTGCATCTTAATTTCCCCACGATCCCCTTGAGGTTGCAGCATGATGTCTGTTCGCATGTTTGCGAAGAATGGAGACCGGAGGCTCCATCCCGCCTGGAAAGGAAGCGTTTTTCGTCTTCTATCGCCAATTTCCCCCACTTAGGACTGTTGATTGTAGATCGATACCTTTTGGATCATAGGGCACCACCGATCAGCGCGCCCCATCTGTCCCTATATATGACGGCTTGGCCCCAGATCATAAATAAAACAACTTGGAACGCATTCCGGACAATGGTCATGACGGTCACGAATCCATCCAAGCTGGCGATTTTCGCCCTCGCAGGCAGCACAGCTGTCCTGGCCCTTCCAGGTACTAGCTCTAGCCCTAGCTCTAGCTCCAGCTCCAGTTCCGCGGCCTCCGCCGGCCCTACAGGCTCTTCCTACCCATCCGGCTTTGACATGACCAAGAGCTGGGGAAACCTCAGCCCATATATAGACTCGCCCGGGTTCAGTCTGTCCAAAGGTTTCCCCGTCGAATGCGAACTGTCCCAGGTACACGTCCTGCACCGGCACGCTCAGCGATATCCTACCGACTACAGCAATGACGGTGGAAGCTTGGCGAGGTTTGCAGAGAAGGTAGCGAGCTATGCGAAGAAACACCCAGATACCAAGGTGGGCTCCGGCCCATTGGAATTCCTCAACCACTGGGATTACCTGCTAGGCTATGACACCTTGCTGCCAACGGGCGCTGCGACTGAAGATGCTTCTGGAGCACTCTTCTGGAGTCAGTACGGCCGATTGCTGTATCGCGCGGGTCATGATGTTCCTGCCTGGGATTCGTCGCTGAACGTCTATCCGAATGGAACTGCTCGTCCCAAGCCCACATTCCGGACCACGAGCTATCCTCGTATCCTCGAGAGTGCTCGGTGGTGGCTTAGTAGGTTCCACCGTGCCCGTAACTATGAACAGATTTGCTAACGTTATCCATAGGTGGGTTCTTCGGAAATACTGGTGCGAACAGCTCCTATTCCGAGTACAACCTCGTCATTATCCCCGAGGAGGACAACTTCAATAATACCCTGTCTTCGACCTCTTCGTGCACTAACGGGCAGAGCAGTGGGTAAGCTCAATTTCCAGACATACGTCCACAGGAATTGCCACGAGTAAGAGCTAAGCTAATATCCTTCGCAGTGACAACGATGTTCTGACCTTCACTGGAATTTTCACAAAGGCTGCCGCAGAGCGTCTCGCGAAATTCTTCCCCAGTGATTTCGGTCTGAACGAAACAGATGTGTACGCTATGCTGAACCTGTGCCCTTACGAGTATGCTGCTCTAGGACGCTCCTCGTTCTGCTCCCTGTTCACCGAACAAGAATGGCGCGACCTAGAATACGCCCTTGACATTGGCTTCTATGGCGACTACGGCTTTGGCTCACCAAGCGGTCGCGCACAGGGCATTGGGTACGTCCAAGAACTGGCTGCTCGCCTGCAGTCCCGTCTCATCCCCAGCAGCGACAGCAGCATCAACTACACCTACGACAACAACGCCAAGGACTTCCCATTGAACCAGCCCCTGTACATGGATATGTCCCATGACGACATCATCGTCTCGGTCCTCACTGCCCTAGGTCTCGAGTACTTCAAGTACGGACCACACGGTCTGCCTGGCAAGGTTCCACATGCACCACCTCGGAAGTTCCGTCTGAACGAGATGACCCCGTTCGGCGCGCGGCTGTTCTCTGAGATTTGGACGTGTCCCAAGGATGTTTCGTTCAAGGATCTGCAGGATCAGCTTTACAAAAACCCGGATCTCTCTTCGAAATCGGATACCACGGACTACATTCGCTTCGTGTTGAACAACGCGCCGGTGCCTTTGGATGGCTTGACTGCTTGTGATGGATCTGTCAACGGGTTCTGTTCGGTGGAGAAGTTCTTGGGCTCGGTTTCTAATCTGACTGAAGAGGCTCAATACCAGGAGGCGTGCTTTGGAGACTATAACATTACCAGCCAGGTTGGCAATGGACAACCCCAGGTGTGAGGGAGATAGCCCAGAATCAGCAACGAGGGCGTCGTGTAGTTTCCACGACCCACTCATGTTTAGTATATAATGACAATTTGCGAAATAACCCTGCTCGTAATGAAGCCTCCTCTCAATAAAGAGTTCAGCGCAAGTATCTATTAGCACTACCATCTTTCTAGCGCTCGACAAAGCAGGTAGATCTTTACCACCAACACCAGCTTAAAGATGGCCTCACGATCATGCCATACCATCTTACCACCAATACCAGCTTAAAGATGGCCCCACGATCATGCCATACCATCGCAATGGAATAATGCCCGACGGCAAATCAGATTAAAGTAGGAGGATCATCCTCCTCCTGGTTTAAAAGTTCGGTAGGCTGCATCATAGTCCTCAATTGCTGCAACGTTGCACATATACTTCCGCGAGCAGCCAATCAAGGTGTCGTCACTCTCTCCCCCACTTCACCTCCGCATCATCAAACCCCCCTCCAATCTTCATTCTTGCATCTACAGCAAGATCTCCTTAATCAACTCTTCTTCATTACAACCACTCCCAGATAACCACCCCCACAACAACCATAATGCCCGTCCAAGAAATCACCAGGTATTCAAACCCCCCCACCCCCGCCCTCTACGTATCCACAGCACAGCTCACAATGACAGCTTCTCCGATTTCCAATCCAAAATCCTAAACTCCGAAGACCCCGTCATCCTCGACTGCTTCGCAGAATGGTGTGGCCCCTGCAAGGCGATCGCACCGCAGATCGAAAAATGGAGCGACAGCTACACCCAAGTCCAGTTCTACAAGGTAGACGTGGATAAGGTGGAGGCAGTGGCGCAGGAGCTTGGTATTCGCGCGATGCCCACGTTCATGCTGTTCAAGGGCGGGGAGAAGATTACTGAGGTTGTTGGGGCGGATGTTACGAAGATTGAGCATGGGATTAAGCTCCTGTTGGAGTAGGCGATAGCTACAAGTTATTCTGGTGCGACTATCTGTGGATAACGACCTCAGCGGGATATTTGAGAGGACAGAGAGCCTGGGCAGACACTTTTTTATCGTTAGGACTACCTAGGTAGCCTTGATGACTGGTTCGAGTCAATCCATGTCCCATGGGGTATCTCAATATTTGCAACATGATGGCAGGTGTAGTTCCCCAGCATATATATATTGCCCAGGTGGTTTACGGGACTCATGTGGAAGTGGACTCGTATTCAGGGCAGCGCCAATAACCGCGACGGGGAAATAAGCCAGGCATAAGCGATGATCTGGGCATCTCCGCTTCTTCTCTTGAACCGTCGATCCCATCCATCCTTGGCCTCGACCCCCGCGGGCTCCAACGCATCCGTGGTGGTACGATGGTGGTTGGGCTGATTCCGACCGAGATACCGAGCGTATCCCCCGTTACTAAGGGCTATGCGCTCCCATTATGCTATCTTTCAGATCCCAAAGAGCGATCATGATTCGCATCGTCGGGATCTGATGACCAAGGTGCACGGCATGATTGGCCCTGAGCGCCCGCATAACAACTCACTGTCGCTATACCCAAACCTCGGCTAAAGAATCTCAGCCCTGACTCCCTCTACCTCACGCCACTCTCGCTGCTCCCCCCCAAAGCCGCTCCGAGAGTGCGATAAGCGTCAGAATGATCCACGCTGGGTCCATAGAGTCGACCCCAAACAAGAGGTGATCGGCACTTCGTCGCTGTTGTTCTAGTATAACTCAAAGTCCCCCCGCTTTGTATCGACATTCCTCGGTCCGCTCGATAATCCATCACTGATGCCCATGGGCGTGAAAACCCCAGCAAAAGTGCACTTGGCTGTCAAAATGTTGGGGAAGATCGCCGATTTATGATGTCGAAAGCCGTCGAATGGCGCGAACGCCGCCATTCGCCCAGTGATCATGGCTGTATATAAAACACCGTATGTCTGGTTCGAGGTTCTCCGAATCCGTTAAGAGGGTTCTCAAGCTGGCTACCTTAGCAGTACGTACATCTTGAAGTCATATTCATCAGTATCATGGCTTGGCCTCAAGTGCCCCCCAGGCTGCAGGAGCCCTTGCTCAAGGCCCTTGGCGCTATTGCGCGGGCCTCGCCGCGCGAGCGCATGGCCTCAGGCTTCCTGGGCTTCATTGTATACATACTATTGCAGCAATCAGTGCGGTATCGCCGACGAAGGGCGATCCAGAAGGCGTATCCGTATCCAACACGGGAGTCGATGGCGAAGATGACGGATCACGACGCATGGGCGATCCAAAAGACCATGATGCAGTCCGAGTATCCATTCATTGTGGTCAAGTCGCTCCAGTTTGCTTTGTTCAGAGTGAGAAAACCTCATTATTATCCCAAAAGAAATAAAAGAATAAAGAACCCCAAAACTAACACTACAACCAGACATATGGCATCCCCACAATCTCAACCCTCCTGCTAAAGACATCCCAATTCTCCGACTCAGCCACCTCGTTCAAGCGCTACGCCGACACAGGCACTTTAATCGGCGAATTCATGGCCTTCGAGCCCAGCTCGGAGCGCGCACAGATGGCAATCGCACGAACCAAATTCCTGCACAAAGGCTACCGCGCCAGCGGCAAGATCCTGGACGACGACATGCTCTACACCCTAAGCCTCTTCGCCACCGAGCCCATCCGCTTCGTCCAGCTCTACGAGTGGCGCAGCATGACCGAGCTCGAGCGGTGCGCAGTAGGCACATACTGGAAGAGTCTCGGCGACGCCCTCGAAATAAGCTACGACAAGCTCCCATCCAGCAAAACCGGCTTCCGGGACGGCCTACACTGGCTCGAAGAAATAAGCCACTGGAGCCAGCTCTACGAAGAAGAACACATGCACCCAAACGCCCAGAACAAGGAAATCGCCGACAAAACCATCGACGTGCTCGTCTACAATCTCCCACGCTTCCTTAAGCCCCTAGGCGCCCATTTCGCCGCGCATCTCATGGACGATCGCCTCCGAAACGCAATGATGATCCCGCGCCCTCCAGCACTCCTGAGCTATGTATTCTCCGCGGCGTTC
This sequence comes from Mycosphaerella populi pn0402, assembly GCA_002153405.1. NCBI lineage: Eukaryota > Fungi > Ascomycota > Dothideomycetes > Mycosphaerellales > Mycosphaerellaceae > Mycosphaerella > Mycosphaerella populi. The sequence goes on from KZ119421.1 coordinate 14,668, forward strand.
CAAACCCGCAAGTACTTCCTGCGGTATGTCGCTTTCCCACGGCCGAATTTCATGCGGCTGGATGTGTTTACGGAGAAACCGAATGAGCACGGCCGACATCATGTGCGGATTTGGGAGGGGGCGCCGTTCTATGTGCAGCCTACGGTTTGGAATCGGTGGGGGCCGACGGCGTGGTTTAAGTGGACGCTTGGGCAGCCGTTGCCTGGGGATGAGGGGGATAAGTATTATCCTAAGGGGTATTATACGCCGGATATGGGGCCGAAGTATTTCGAGGGGAAGGGGAGGAAGGATTTGGAGGAGATTATGACGGGGTTGAGGGCGCAAAGGACGGGGCAGTGTCCGTTTCCGTGATAAATTAGGTCGAGGATAAATTATACTGCTGCGTTTAGATATGATACTTTTTGTGAACTTGTTCTGGTAGATGATTCCCGACTATACTGATAGTTGTAGTAGATCTACATATCGCCCAAAGTGGGACTTTGTTACAAGACAACCTCTTTCTTTCAAGTAATCATATTGTCTATAGATATCAACTGCGCTGTGGGAAGAATATTGCCTCGCTCGTGGCAAATAAAAGAAAGCATCATGTAATGTGTAAATGCGAAGGAACAGACCCAACTCGGAACGGACAAAGCCAGTATATCGTAATATAAATGGGCCCAGATTATTGAAAATGGATGACAAGGGGTATTCTGACAAGGGGTATTCTGCGCAAAATAAGGTGAAATAGAAAACGAGAGATATTAGAAGATTAGTCCGTCCCGCCTGGGGAGGATGGTAAAGGGAATGAGGTGGGATCAGGAAAATCATCGTCATCGAAAGGCCAAGCCGACGATGCACGGAATGTACTATCGAACTCAGCAGAAGGACTCAGCAAAGCGCGTCCACTTTCCCCGACTTCGCCCAGTTCTTCCGGGGAAAGTACGCGGCCACCGAGTTCAACATCTTGGACATGGACGTGGTAGTCGAGAGCCTTCTGGCCTTCCTTGATGAGCTCTTCGGTCCACCCAAGACAGCGTTTCAGACTCTGGTTCATTTTCTGGCTATCAACCAGCAGCTCCTGGTGCCGGGCAAGATCAAGCATAAATCGTTTCTCGTCGTGAGCGCGATGCTTCGCGTCGTGCTCGGCCTGGGAATCCGGGCTCCGGACTCCTTCCTCCACAGCGGAATCTTCGTCACTATAATCGGACAGGTCATCTTGCATGGATGACAGTTCACTATTTCCTTCTTCCATTTCACTGGTGGTGGACAAGGCAGTGCCGGAGAACGACCGATTCGACGGCGCCATTGATAGGCGACCGGAGCGGCTGAGGCGCTTGAATCGGCGCAACTCCGCTGTTTGCTTGCGCATTTCCCGTTCCAGGGTTCGATTGATAGCAAGCAAGGACGAATTACTGATCTCAAGATCGAGAATCTTGCGCTCGGTCCGAGCATTGTTTAAGGCGACATCACCGCCCGGGCCATCGGACTTCCCAGGGCTAAGAGGCATGCCTTGGTACGGATCCGTCGACACCGAGGAGCCGTTGCTAAACACGCGGGGACGGAGGTTGGGTATCTGATCGGTCATGATAGGCGCTGGAGTAGTCTCAGGAATACCACCAGGGGATATGAGGACTGGACTGGCCTTCAGGCCCTCTTTTGAAGGACTGTTCTGGTTGTTCGAGTCTACACTGGACGACTTTCGATGCTTCCCAATAAAAAGGGGTTGTAGTTTCTCGGGGATGGCGCTCGGCGGCGACCCGAACCGCTGCAGGCCATTTTCGGGGGCCTGTTGCAGACTTGGACTAAATTGAAACTGAGGATCGTCTAGTGAAGACGCAGCATCGGATACTCGGGGAGACTTCAAGCGAGGAGAGGGGGAATGGCTGGGTCGTGATGTGGGCGTTGGACGGGAGAGACCACCTGAGCGACGCTTAGTAGTCCCCAGCGTGCTTGACTCATTTGCAGAAGATTGTTGCTCTTCATCCCCGTTGGCGTAGATGAAACTCGAGGCCGAAGAAATTGTCCCCTGCTTCGAACGGGGCCCGTCTACTTCAGATGAATTTGTCGACCGAGCATCGGAGGCATGGAAGAATCTGGGGGAGTTCGCAGCAAGATCATTGAACGAATTCGTGCGAGAGCCCTGCGGCCCATCCGCTGTGAGGGTTTTGGCTCGTAAGCTTCGTGGTTGATCTGCCTTCACCACCCCGCGAGCGGGACTGCGTTCTGTTCGGCGAGGGGCACTGAGGCCGAGGCCGACCGTAGACGGAGGGTAGGAGGGTTGCGAGGAGAGCGGCGGGGGAGTATTCGTCGGAGAAGAGAAAGCAAGGTCCCGCCGGGTGTTACGAGGGCCAGACCGGGGGGTGATGTTGGCACTGAGAAAGGTGGGTGTGGCGGCGGGGGGTTCGTCTTTACAGGGGGTGGAATATAGCGGTTGGTCATTCTGGGCAAGACGACGAACTGAGGGATTGTGTGAACTCGGACTAGCGAGTTTGGGCGTCAAAGGCGATTTATTCGAACGGTGAAACGCCGCACTCAGCGTGGGCGTGAACGGTTTGGCGAGGTTGCCATTGTTTTGTTTATCGGAGGTCATAGTGCAAGCGCGGGAGGCGTTGGCATTGCGAGGCACCGCAGGTGCTCAAGCATGATGATGCCAGCAAGGCGAATCCGATTTCTGAAATCCTCCCAGAGCAACCGCGAAAAGAGCAAAGAGGAACAAGAGACGCTTTGAGGCCAGAGAAAGTGGGAGTGAGAGTAGAAAACATCCAGAGGGCACGGAACGGGTTTAGGGCGGTGCCCAGGCCTTCACCGCATCAACGGCAAACAAGAAGACGCGTTTGGAGAGCAAAAGTTCTCTGAGAGAAGATAATTGATAGTTCTATAGAGAAAGGGAGGCTCGATGAAAGTGTTGTCTTTATATTGGCCATTATATCATTTAATCATCATTGGCGCCTGCTATCGGAGCGGGTGATCCCCCTAACTTGTAATACATGCATGAACCCCAGCATGCGGGATCCTTGATCCACCGTGAACCAATAGAACAGGAGCCTCCACAAGCGCACAGCTGCACAGGCCGACGAGACTATCGAACGGCTACGGTATTCGTTGGTGATGTTCTGAAGGACGGCAGAGTGGTCCCTCTCATTCAACTGGCCTGAGTCTTGCAGGCAAAAGGCACCAAGTGGTCGATGCGGTTTCTCCCGAAAGGATTAATAGATCAAAATAGAAACCTCATTGGAAGAAAAGTCGTTTTTGCCGAGGATCAGGGCCCGAATTGACTGGCTGCGATGTGGTCTTCCGCTTGCGATTGGGAGGGTTAGAAGGGTTGTGGGGGTTGGGCGGCATGGGAGAATTCGATAGTGTCGTTTCAGACGTGTCCTGGGCCACTTCACGGATTGTTTGTCGTGATAGACAGAAGTCAACGTGATCGTTGAATGTCCGATCATCAGCAATCTGAGGTCGAGCGCAAATGGGACAATCCCATTGAACCGGTGCTTCAACGGCCCCGCTGACGGGCATATCTTTCGTTTCCTCCTCTTGAAGCCCGGCTTCTTGACTAAGTTGTTCTATATCATTCATCTCATCTTGAACCTCTTGTCGAGCAGCAGACTCAAAAGCCTCTTCCGCACCGATTTCATGCTCTTGATTTTGAGGCGGCGGTGATTCCACTGCCCTGGGTTTCAGCTGTGCGGAGGCAACGCCAAAGAAATTGACATTGACTTTCTCAGTACTGATCAAATTCGAACAACGGATTCCGAGAAGGCGCAGTTTCATGCCGGGTATTTCTCTTTCCAGCTTCACCAACATGGGCAATGCGAAGTCGTACAGGTCCTTCGCAGAGGAGACTGCCCGAGGGGTAGCGGTTTGGCGAGTAAGCACCTCAAACGTGTGTAGTTTCACCTTCAACGCGAGGGTTCGGCCCTTAAATTGCGTTCGTGTCAAATCCTTTTCCATTTCCTGTGCTGCCCATCGTAGCTTGCCGCGAAGTTCCTCCTTGTCTCCAATTTCATGGAAGGTGCTCTCGGTGCTGACACTCTTTCGCTCATGAGTCTCCACAGGCTCGATTTTGGTGCGGCCCAGGCCAAGATAACATTGAGCTAAGAACTGAAAGGCCTTTTCTCCGAATAGTTTTGTGAGAAGCGCACGTTGATGATATATGTCCCCACACGTTTTGATGCCAATGGACTCCAGCTCTCGTTCGAAGACTCGCCCAACTCCATTGACTTTTCGGACTGGCAGGTCGCGCATAAAGTCCATGATCGCCTGTCTGTCGTTAGGTACACGAAATTGGCCATTTGGTTTGTTCTTGTTAGATGATATCTTGGCGATCTTTGCATTGGGCGCGATGCCAGCAGATACGGAGATTTTAGTTGTCTCTAGAATCTCAGCACGCATCTTCTCGACAGCCTCATCGGGGCCCGTGTTGTTTTCTGCACAATAGGCTGTTATGTTCAAATATGCTTCATCGACACTGGCACTCTCAAAGAGTGGATCGTACTGGGCTATGATCTCGCGAATCTCTTGAGCCTTTGCTGAGTATTTCTCATAGTTCATAGAGACAAGGACCAGCTGCGGGCAAAGCTTCTTGGCGACAAATGATGCCATTCCACTGCGTACACCAAATTTTCGAGCCAAATAGTTGCAGGTCGTTAAGACGCCTTTCCCTACAGCCATAGGGACGGTCTTTAGCTCCGGCCGGTCCAATTCTTCTACAGCTGCGAAGAAAGCGTCACAGTCCACATGTATGACATACTGAGAAAGATCGCGAGCCAACTCCAACTCAGCAAGATACTCATCTGCTCGCCGTTGATCATGGGCCAGATCGAGCTTCTCTAAGCGTTCTTTCGCCTTGCGGATGCGGTCGATCTTCACCGTGAGGTTCCGATCACGTTCTTGTTCACGGTTGAAGAATTTTGATCCTTTTGAAGCATTGTAGATAATTTCTGAAACCTGTGAGGATATGAGCGGGCCAGCTCCTTAAAATCGCTAGACTTCAAACTCACTTTTTGCTGATCGACCTGATCCTGTCCTGCTTTGGTTAAAGAGGGCCCGAGAAGTTGATATTTCAGCGTGTCGTTATTTTCCGCACTCGCTGACTCGGGCGCGCTGTCGTCGTTAGGTGCGCCCAGGGACGCCATGATCAAATGCCATGAGATCCTGTCAAATGGAATTTCAAGACCAGAGACCAAGAAAGTCACGGTAAGCGCAGGCGTCAACGGCCGGAGTGACGCCTAGTCACGTGCTCACGCGTTTCACTTCACGTGGAACATCGACTTTCATGACTTGACATCCTCCCACGACTATCACTGTCCCGATGTGGATTCTGGACTCGCCAGGCGACTTCCTAGATGGTCAGTACAAGAAGAGCAGAGTTGCGCAGCCACGGCCATTGACATATTCTAGGGAGGCGAGTGTGGTTGCGGCCCGGCAGGAAGTACCTCTTCGGCCGTCCTCCAACAGCTGGTGGTAAGTCGGACAAGCTTTTTGCGGTATGAGGCCTCGCTAAAACTCGCTTCCTATTCTACAGTGCATCGATCCATATCGGAGAAAGCGAAGTCAGTCAACTCAGTTTCACGACAACACATTACAATCGAAGTGTCACCAGTGACCCCGCGCGATGGAGTATGAGAGCCTCAGAATACTTCAAGAATCCGCTGACAGTCTCAGACTCGGACAAATACCCGGACGAAAGTGACGGTCACGGACTTGAAATCAAAGCTAGGAACGACGATAGATGGCGAACTTGTGAAGGGGGACCAACGAGTGCTCAGCGGGACTGAGCACACTCTCAAACTAGGGAAATCTGCGCATCCACTGCGGTTAGTATGTCCAGCTTGCACTGAGGATAATGGGTCATAACACTAAGCTGGTTGTTCTAGAATAAAATGGGAGCCCGTTGTTCTAAGTTTCTCGTTTTCCTCGAAGGAAATGAGAGCAGAAGACCCTCTCGCAAAAGTTCGCTCCAAACTAGAGGACCTCGATATCAAGACGATTATCCCGTACCTAGTCGATCATACCTCTTATGTCGTTCAAAACAAGCGAAACACCGCGAAGGGCCTACAGGCGTTGATTAATGGCAAAGCCATTGTTAATGATTCATTCATTGACGCCCTAGTGTATGCAACGACCCCGACAGATCTCGAAAACGACGAGGCAATGTCACCACTTGAGATTGATTTCAGGGCAGCATGGCCGAACGCGATTGACTACCTTCCTCCCGCTGGAAGCGAGCCAGTAGCTCGCCCGGCTGACGCATTCGCTCCAAACCCATCACGCGCTACCGTTTTTGAAGGTTACACTTTTGTGTTTGGCGACAAGTCTCAATTCGACAATCTCCAGGCGGCAATCAATAACGGTCATGGGAAAGCGCTGTTTTACGAAATTCGTGATGGTGCAACGACCGCCGAAGAAATTGTACGGTTCATGAACGAAGCTTCAGGTGGCAGAGGGGTTGGGAGCGAACGACAGGCGCGCGGAGGAGTAGTACTGGTACGCTTTCGCTCGAAGGGCGAATACGAGCCTTGGTCTATTGAGCTAGGCAATGAGATTGCCTTGATGACCGACCAGCGAGTGATAGAGCAAAGGGAGTTTTTGGATGCTATCCTAGGGAATGATGCATCTCCTCTTTGCCGGTCCTTGCCCCGTGAAGAAGCACCCAGTAATTCCTCTGTGCCTGCTCCCGCGCCTGCTTCTCCTCCCGCTCCCGCTCCTGCCCCACGGAGTAGGCCAGCATCCAAACCTGGGCTACGACATCAACAATCGCATTCAACCAGCGGGTCACCATTGTCACAACCACCAGAGTCGCAATCATTTGCTTCACAATCACAATCACAATCTTCCCATGCCAAAGCCCCTCCGAAGTTTGTTTCGAAGATGCAGAATTTTGATGATGGCTTTGATATGGAGTCTATACCTGCCTATGCTTCTGAAGATGATGAACCCACAGCAGGGGAAATCTACACTGAGCCTAGTCAGCCAGTGCCCCAAATCCGATCTCAGCCAGCAGCTGAGGCGGACGAGATGATCGAAGAAGATATGGTAGCAGATCTCCTACCGGGCGCTCGAGCAATGAAACGACGCCGCAATGATATGAGTAGCAAACGCACCAACTCTGGTCCCGTGGAACCAGAACCTGCCCCCAAGCGCAAACGTCCTAAGTTGGACGTATTAGAGGAAGCTCGCAAGCATCGAGAGGAGGAGGAGCAGCAGCAGCGAGACGCTGGCACGCCCGATCATCAATCCGAAGCCGGGAATATTGAGGGACTGAGGAATCTTGCCATAATCGAGGAGATGGAATTACCCGTTCGAGATATACCGATGCGTGAAGAAGAGGCATCCGACCGATGGGATGATCGATGGAATGGTCGAAAGAATTTCAAACGCTTCCGACGCAAAGGGGAACCACGTACCCGTAATCGAATTCACAGCGTCATCGTCCCTCTGGAAGAAGTTACGCGAAAAGGATATGGCATTGGCGAACATTACTGGTCCAATACCCGCAAGTCTCCTGAAAAGGATCAATCGCCAGATGAAGAGGAACAGGTCGAGGCCAGCGAAGAGGATGTTCCTCCGTCTCGAGCGCCATCTCGATCGGTGGCTTCGGTTGCCCTATCTGCAAGCCCGGAGCCGACCCCAGCGCCATCTTTGCCATCTCGAACACAAAGCCAGAAGCGACCACGCCCCAGGCGTGGCTCTGATAGTGACGAGGAACTTCGGTTCCGGTTCAGGCGGAAGCGCTGAGTGTTTCGTTCCGTATTCATATCTATACCTCATTGAAGCGCTCTTCAGCATTTTACTTTCAATACCCTCGCCCGTTCAAATACGTATTATAAGTTGCAATAGCATCAGGAATGTATAAATAAGCAGGGAACTATCTTCAATTAGCCGGTATAAAATACGCATTGCATCGCGAATACTCATGTAAGACACTGGCCCCATTTCGGTCATCAAACTAAATTCAGTATGTAACTTTTATGAATCAAAACAGAATATTCTTTAATAATATTGAAAAGTAGAAATGAGTCTATTCACGAGATAGTTGTTGGGCCAGCTCTAGAGAGTCAATTGATTGTCTTGACCAGCATCGTAGACAATGATACCCAGTATCCATACATTGACGGCGAAGAATAAAAGCGACGCCAAGAACAGACCAGGTACAAAGGAGGAGAGGCCAAGAAATTCCAAATTATATCCCTGTTGAAGCCACAATGCTTGCCCAAGTACCCATAGTGAAGCGGCTGTAATTCCCAAAGAGCCTTTTCGCACAAGAGAAGAGGAAGGCAGGTAGAATGGGAGCAAGATCAAATACCACAGAAAATACTTATAATGATATTAGTGAGTGACTAGTATGCGTTAAGATTTCAAATTTGCAACGTACCTGGCTAGTGCACACTTTGTTGAATGTGACAAAGGCGAATGTTTGGGCAAGCATAGTTGTAGCCAAGTCCTTCTTCGCTAGCACTAGAGGCAAGGCGAAAATTGAAAGTCCAAGCTGTGGCAAGAATGCGAGCGTCTCAAAATGGAAGGACGTGTCACCCGCTGCGGTGAGATACAGTAAGGTACTGTATGGAGAAAAGTTGTGTCGGTGGTCGATGCGGGTAACATGATGCAAGAAAGTATGTTGGAGGAAAGGCCTGCCATACTGAAGATACATGATAGCATTCAGTCCGATAAATGTGGCGAGTGCGAAAAATGTAAGTTTTACACGGGACGGTGTGATAAATTCCCAAACTCGTGAAGCCAAACCTGATTTCGTAGACTTAGCTACTCCATCACGTTCAGCATCCCACCACCATAAGATTGAAACGCCATAGATGAAAGGGTAAATCTTAAAGTGCACAGCAAGTCCAAGAATAATGCCAGCCAGGGTAGGCCTCCTTGTCAAGGTAGCCCAAAGCAGAGCCGCAACGAGAACACCCAGAAGGCCCTCAGAGCTACCTCGAGTGCTAATATTTGCGACCATTGGGTTCAACAGCCACGCAGCTGAGACATACCGGAGGGCTCGCTCAGATGGGAACTGATAGCACTGTGTTAAGAGTTGCACAACCAGCCATCCAGCTAAGATGTCTGCCAAGGCGAACAGAACCTTACCAAAGACAAAAGTCGCGGGTGACCATGTAGTTGGAATTAGCATCCACGCAAGAAGTGGCGTGTAGCGATACGTGTCACGAGCATATGGCGGCTCGCCTTTGGCGACATAACGCGCTGCGTCAGTAAAGACCATGTAGTCAATATCGGTGTATTTGACTGCTGAATTGGCATCTTGCCAGCCCCCGTAGACCAGTAGAGCCAGACGTAAGGCCGTGGCCGCCACGAAGATTCGTGGCGCAGAACTAAACAGGGCCATGTCCGTCGTAAGTGTAGAAATTCAAGCTCCCTCCTATCCAGCAATTCCAGCCTAGTGTGGGAAGATTGCGGGACAAAAAACCGCTTATTGATGCTGAAACAGCTGCCCTAGCTAACCGAAGATCCCGAGGTAAAGGCGAACATAAAATTGACCCAGCTTCCCATTGCTGAGCCAAGTCGTGGTTGTGTCTATTGATTTAAAGCTTCCAGAAACAGCGGAACACGCAGGAGTTGCTGAGTCATCATGCATCTAACCACATTAGGCTGCATACGATGCTGCTTTAAAGGGGGGCGCCGCTTTAAGCAGAGTACATTCAAAGTCAGGAGCGGTTTACTCTTCTATTCCTGAATTGCAGTATAGAAAATAACTCAAAGTGTGATCCAGAGGCGCATCTCATGCTCTCTTATCCTTGGAGGAAGAGGTTGGCAGAGTCCATCCAATGACCGATATCAATCCCAAGCCAAGAATTACCATCGTATTGATGTACATGATGCCACAGTGGTTCCCCAGATTCATCGAAATCAACGAAAGATTTCACATTACTTTCGGTTATATCCCGATGATCTTGTAAAGGTTCGATAAATATCTCTTGGGCGTTTTCAAATGCGTTCTCCTCAGTTGATGGCTGAGATGTATCCATGTCGATGACAGAAGAGGTGACGGGGGAAACGGAGTTTTGGGTCTCGGCATGAGGTTGAGACGAAGTTGCTAGACTCAACAGCTCCTCCCGTGAGAGGTTGATAACTGTTTCTAGAGGTACGCTGGGGAATATTCTATTCAGTGTGTTCTTATACTCTTCCAAAGTCGTCAACAGCTGCTCGATATGACTGATGAAATTAGTCAGGGGGAAATACTCGGAGAGGTTTGTATTCATCTCACCTCCTGGATGGCCTGGGATCGACATAACAGCATTGGTCTTGTTTTCTATACCAGCAGCAAGCTTCGCATGGTCTTTCGCCGTCACATTTGATTTTGCGATGTCGACACGACGTACACGCTTGCAAAGTGGTACCGCGCCGACTCATTTGCTCTCTTTTCTGCTCTCCCTGTCGGGGTGATTCAGATTTAGCAGAGCTGCCCCCAGCAATATCAAAGGTGTGAAACATAGCTTCCCAACGCTCTGAATGGTGGGATAATAAGAGATAAATGGCCAGAACAAGAATAGTTTGCTCTCCTTCAATAGTATAACGAATTTAGCAGTCACATCATAGTAGGGCGCTTGAGCAGATCGACACCTTGGTAAGTTGATCGTATCCTCGTGGGGATATCTCGGAGAGAGATATAATCACCCTGCTCGATCAGCCAGCCGCCCCAAATGTGCCTCCTCCAGCATAAAACACTGGCCCCTTCTTGTACTTTGAGGAACATGTCATGCATCAAGTGCGGGGTGCCAGATACTACCACATTTGCTCGATCTGCGGAGAAACAACGAACTACTACGCTCGCACGTGAAATATCGAGTCAGGTTAGGAGGCAATAAGCTAGCTCCCTCGGTATCTACCTGAACCCTGCTTGCGCGTTAAGTCCTAATAGGAATCTCGCCCATTAATGTGGTCGCATTGCAATAACTCCCAGAAGCCCCTCAACGCCACAGACTAGCCTTTGCTTGCCAAGAGGAGCCCCTGATATTTTCCATAATGGATAAATTCTTCCGAAACAAGATTTTATCACGATGGGCCAGCCCAACTTCCTGGCATATTAGCCTCTGGCTAATAACATTCTCGGCTAGGTTAATCGTGACACAATTAACCGAACAGGGGCGAAAACATGACAAGGGTATGGATGTAACAGTAAGAGGATAAAATTGCACTCAATAATCCTGCCAAACCTAATCGGCATGTGGTGGACATAACATGGGGAATAGGCTTCAGGTTCAAGGGTGATCGACTCGGTAAGTTCGGCGTTTTAGCCGGAGTTCTCAACAGAGTTAGCTTGAGGGACATCATTTCGTTTAATCGTATCTAGTTGCCTGCAAGTAATTTTGTCATCAAAAATAGCAGCTTTGTCATATTTTTACCTAAATGGTTTTGCACGAATGAAGGTTTTGTTACGGACATGGATGCTAACCTTGCCTACTGTAGAGCTAGTGAGCTAAGAGTGGTCATCCAATTATATACCAGCACCGAACAGTATTAATAATTCCTGATCGAACCTGTCAATTTGGACTTTGCCTAAATACAAATAGGAATCAGCGATATGAAACTAGGGCCATTTTTGAAGATGCCTCAGTACGGCGAGATCCCCCGTACATCAAAGACCCTGTTTTCTCTCGCAAGATTGTTCCTGGAGCATTAGCGAAAAGCCTCAATTATCATACAATAGGGAATTTCTAGAATTACTAAGCCCCTAAATATCATCGGCAGCGTGATAAAAATAAGATGATACAGACGCCCCGAATTTGGGAGCTCCAATGTTCTTATACCTTTCGCATCACGGGGTTTGAAGTTGAACCAAGTCCAAGCGAGACTACTAGGCCACCACCGTCATATGATGTACCAAGCAAGAAACGCTACGTGCAGTTAAATAAAGCGAAGAAGATTGCAATTTGCAAGATGAAAACTCAAAGGAATATTGATTTTGGTTCTTTTGATTCATTTTTAATGAACTTGTATACGGGTTACAAGCCAGTCAGAGTCAACTCCCTCACTGATTTTCTAGAGCCAAATGTACTTATTGAAACAATAAACTTCACATTATTCATTGTTAAAGTACGGAGTTTTTACACAGGTCCACTTCTAACCCAAGAGGTGTTAGATATTTGTACCTCTTCACACCGCAATTTACTGAAGCGGAAAGCTCGGAGGCGATCTAAATTACGAAATGATGTCGTGGAAGGATTCCGAGGGCATTTCTAGACATACCCTTAATCTGCTTCTTTATATATCCTAAAGGGTTGAAAAATGATAGGATACCATTGCCAATTAAATGTGGCGAAAAATTACTCATATTTCATCGAATTTTGGTAAATATGCTATCCACAGGATTTCCATCTAGTTCCCTTCCTAAATTAGTGTAAAATGGCAGCACTTAGGGGTCCTCGACATGCTCGCTGGTAACAACCGCTTTAGCCCCCGCGAGGGAGCTTACCGTAAGCCCAGTTTCTCTGAATTCTTGATAACTCTTCCTCGCCTTGCTAGCAAAGATACTAACATCCGGTCCGAAAATAAAGTCCATTTCTTCCAATGCAACCTCTTTCGTCTCTGGCACAAACAGCCAAGCAAACACCAGAGCGACCAGCGTACATGCGGCGAAGAAGTAGAAGGTACCGAACTTGATAGACTTGACCATGTACGGCAGAGAATAGACAATCATGAACTGCGCCAGCCATTGCATGCATACCGAGAACATCATGCCGATGGTCCGCACGCGGGTTGGCATAATTTCGGCCGCGATGATCCACGGAATCCCGTTCCAGGAGAATCCGTAAAAAATCGCATAGATATAAATCATTGCGACTGCAGCACGAGAGCCCCCATCGCTTGGTGGTACTTTGTCGAACGATTGACTGAGCTCGCAATAGATAGCCAGATAGAACATCGCTACTGCGGCCCCCACAGCTCCTACCATTAACGCGGGTCTGCGACCGAAACGATCGACTATACACACCATGAAGACGGCTGTTGTTGCCATCTTGACTAGACCATATACTCCTGTTGCTAGTAGCCCAACAGAGGTGCCGGTGAATCCAATCTGCACGTGGTTAGTGTGGCACTTTCCTTGGCTTTGACACGGAAACATACCGAGCGGAAGATTGTGGGGCTATAGTAATTAATCGCATTGATTCTGGGGACCTCGTAAGCTTATTGATCATAATTAAGAAGGCTAGAAGAAAGAGCGGGGAGGGCTTACCCTGTGAGGTTTTGGAGAAGCATAAGTGCAACAGAAATCAGAATGCGGTTTCGGACACCAGGAGCGGCACATTCCCGAATGATTTGGCCAAAGTCGCGTCGCCCGCCGCTGGCCTCCAATTCATGGTTTAAGGCGACTTGAATGTCGGAGAGCTCAGTCAATATGTAGGGGTGATCAGGAGGCAGATTGCGCACCCAGGCCAGGGTACTCTGGGCACGCGCCGTCTTGTTCTTGCTCACAAGCCATCTTGGACTTTCAATCATTGGCAGCATGCAGATCAACAACAGTCCTGCAGGGATCAACTGAATGCCAACGGGAATTCGCCATTGTGTCGCCGTATCTCCTGAAATATTCTTGTTGACCCCGTAGTTGACCCAGAAGCCAAAAACCAAGGCGATTTGGAGCATGATCTCGAAGATTCCTACCAAGCGGCCCCGAATCAGGGCCGGGGAGCATTCTGCAATGTAGATAGGAATGATGGTTGACGATGCACTAATTGAGATAACAGGATTAGTTAACAGATTCCTCGCTCCAGGATAAGTGGTAATTACCCAACGCCCAAGCCAGTGAAAATGCGCCCGACATAGAGCTCTGCAATATGACCCACGAGCTGCAAAGCTGTACCAACAGCGAAAATCACACTCGAGCCCAAGAGCACGGGCTTGCGCCCAAAGAACTCCGCAAAGAAGAAGCCAATGATGGCACCAAAGAAAGCACCTGCTTGGAACATTGACACAACATTGGATGAAAGGCTAGTGGAATCCGCTGCATTCAAGCCAAAGGAGGATTTGAACGATGGCAACTCCAACGTACCACCGATAAATGCGGAGTCATAACCATACATCGCAGAAGCCTAGAAGGGGGTCAGAGCCGATTCCTTGAATTGAAAGGTATATATGAGTTACCCATGTTGCTGCGATTGCCACGAGATAAATCCTAATTCCATAGATCTCGGGTGGCGCATCGTCGCCGGGGCGATGTGGGAGAGAGAATGGGTTCCTCATCAGGAGATTAGATTAGAGCAGCAGAAGAAAGCACCCCAATCCTCCGATCTGGGGATGGGAGCAGGAAAGTTCGGGGAAAATATTGTCTGGGGAAAGAGCCCAAATTTCGCGCCGGTCCAGATTTGACGGAGAAGTTCCGGACCCCCATGGGGCGTGTGGAGTATACGCGGAGAGAACCCCATCTTGCGCTTTTGCCATCTTCCCTTACTGAATCAATATCAATGCATCGATGTATGAGTCGGACCCTGGTACTGTATCATGAAGATGTACTGAAAATCTGATATTAGTTGAGTAACGTACGCTTTATTCGCGGGCCTGATTTTTCGGTCTCTATAGCTATTCGTTGCTGCAATTTGTCCAGTCTTTTTTTTTTTGAATCTGTTCAATAGTAAATCTGTATAACGAGTAGTAAAGTAGAAATGTGCCACAGATACTGAAACCAAGAGATGGTGTCAAGCTCTTGTACGTACAAATTCATTACGGGGAACACTTTGTTGGACCACGGCGCAGTGGAAAACAGTAGGGTAAAGTATAGTCTTGTTATTCTGTGATCTCAGCTTAGCTCAGATGAATTGAGTCCGCATGATAAGTCCCCCTTCTGACACCCCCAATAAGCGGATAAACGAAGGAAGTTTTCTCATCCCAAGGCGGGTCCAGCAAGGCCGGTGGCTAAACGCTTCAATGAGGGGTTTGGGGCCGAATACGGAGTGCCCGAGTCGCAATTGAAGCCGGACTAAAGCCACTTCGATGCTTTCACTTTTTTTCTTTAATATCAAATAAGCATCAATGTCAGAATCTGCGATGCCTCTCCCTCCCCAAGAGCCCATCCTAAGCCGTCTCAATGGCCTGGTGGCAATCATCACTGGTGGGGCAGGCAACATTGGCCTTGAGTCCGCGCGACGCTACTTATTAGAGGGAGCAAAGGTCACTCTGGTAGATCTCAATCTGGAAAGGCTTGAAGAAGCGAGGAAGACCCTTCTTGATGCCATTGGCGCGAAAAACCCCGAGCTGAACTTGGAAGACTCAATTCTTATCACAAAGGCCGATGTCACAGCAGAGGAGGACGTCCAACGTTATGTCCAAGAGACAGTTGGGAAGTTTGGCAGACTAGATGTCGCGCTCCTCTGTGCGGGAATATCTTACAACTCTACCAGCATTCTGGATACTGATGTGGAGCTATATGATAGAGTCATGCACGTCAACTGCCGCTCTTGTAAGTGCTGTTCGACTACGCCCAAATATTTACAGATCAATTCTAACAACGCTTCACTAGCATTCCTCGGGGTAAAACATGTCGGGAAAGCAATGAAAGACAGTGGAAACGGGGGCAGTATTATCCTCGTGTCTTCTATCGCTGGTCTTCGGGCCACCCCAGGCCTCTCTGCCTACTCTTCCGCGAAATTTGCTCTCCGTGGACTTTGTATCACTGCTGCAGCTGAACTAGGACAGTACAACATCCGCGTCAACACAGTACATCCGTGCGGCGTCAATACCCCTATGTTCCTCGCTACTTGGCCAGAAGAGAAGATGAAGACCATGTTAGCATCAGTACCGCTCGGACGCTGGGCTGAGACCGCAGACATTGCAGCTCTGGCAGCATTCCTAGCAAGCCCCGACGCTCGCTTCATGACTGGAGGCGCCCTGAAGGTGGATGGCGGGATTGTGAACTTCTAAATATAATGAAATTGTATACATAGTCGGATGCATCATTGAGTATCGCTACTTAAAGCCTCAACTAATCTATCCCATGATCTCTTTCCACGCGCAGCATGGCTAGATGGACTGCTTGATTCGTCTCGCATTCGCCAATCAAAAATCTCCATTGATACAACACCTTTCCAGCCCATTTCTCTTAGCCAAACCGCAGCAACAGTGGCCACAGGAAAATAAGCACCGTATTCACTCTCCAGAGGGAATGGTCGTGTATTTCTAGACCAAGTCAAACCAGGAGCAAACCCAGGCTGATAGAACCGATGCGACGGTGTCAAGGGAGGCACGTATCTCTCAGCATCCGACAACTGAATGTAGAAGATATTTTCCAACGGGCACTGCTTGAACCGGTCTAACGACTCCCGCAAAGCAGTCTCGGCATCATTGCGGACCCCGCTCTCGGATGTATTATCTCCCCACAAGCGTGCCAGAATATGGAAAGAGTCCAGACAGAGGCCGAAGTTCGGGCGCGCGACGTCTCGCACCATGCGAAGAGACCCTTCCCAGGTGTTGATGTAAGAGCCCCAAGCCACAGCCTCGTAGGCGATGCGGATTGAGTAGGAGGCAGCCAGGTCGCTGAGTTGTCGAAGCTCGTCGACCATCCGGCTCCAGTCGTTGGAGCTGTTTGTTTCGTCAAACTGGGATGGCACCTGGAGGTGTTCTGCTCCCAGGGTGGCTGCGACTTCGAGCCAATGGCGCGCAAGTTGCAAGCGCTCAGGGAGGGGCGTATTGTGGCCTTCAAAGTTCTTGAAGGGATTCAGGGCTAGGATGGCAACATTCAAGGACGAACAGAGTTTCGCGATAGAGAGAGCAGCATCTTTAATATTCAGTCGTGGGTTTGAGGAGCTGCCGTAGTCTGTGAGCTCTTGGTAGACGACTTCGATCGACGAAAAGCCATTTGCAGCTGCCGCTTCTATCTTTTCCGGAAGAGAATGGGACGGAGAGAGGCCGAGGGAGCTGGTCGTGATTGCCAGTGTATTTTCAAACATCTTCAGGTGGAGGATTTCTGCAATTTGCGGTACATAACAGAATGAAGTTCAGCGTGGAGGGCAGGAAATGAGTTCACCCGGCGGGATTTACGTTCTGTTGGTTCGGCGGGGCGTGAGTTGAGAGCATCGTCCATCAGCCTGGACTATGTCTATTGGGCTGTGGATATGATTCCTCGGGGAATGAAAGAGAAATATGATTATAATATGAAGGATACTCAGTGATATATGTGTCCAACTTTGATTCATGATAGTGCAGACAAATCTGGGTGCTGCAGCAGAGAATGTGGATGTTGTGCATGGAGAAGTGCAAACTAGGCAGTAAACATAGGCACAGGTCACTGTACCACCAAATGCTGGTGTTGTGTTAATTGACGAGGCTTCGAGGTCCCAGATGGAGAAAAGGTCGAAATGAGAAACAAGTTCGAGGAAACACTGAAGACAAGTTCCGATTATCTTATCAGGATAGCAGATTGATTCTTTGTCCCAGCAGACTCCGACGAATGATTTGCATTGTGAAGAGAATTTCAGGCTTGGGGTGATCCTGCAGCCTCGATCTTTTGATTATGAAGAGCTTGCTTACTATCACGTCCTTGCTCAGGACCTTATATTGGGACACTATTGCTTATGTATGCTTTTCTAATTTATCCCAGAAGTTGATCCATTCAACGATATGGGACAAAAGATTGATCCAGATAATTCATCCAGAATATGAACCCAATTTAGTCGATTATTCTAAATTCTGAATGATTCCTTGGCTCTGTAATAGCTGCTTCCGATATCGAGGTGTATATTATCGCATTCTGGGGTCGTTGGGGTTATTTAAGAAATGAGTCTGCATCTCTCCCCAGCGGCTAAAGTCGGTCCTCGTATAAGCTTCACTACTGTCGAAAGTGTCTTTTCACTACATTCTATGACTTAAAGATATCATGCTCTAGAGAGTGGTCTTATCCTTTCAATATGATTGACAAACTATCACTCCATGTCATTGTAGCATTATGGGATTTCAATAGGAGAATCCCTGGACTTAAAGTCCAAAGTTGGGTAATGAACTTTATTCGATGGCACCCAGGAGGGAGATAAACCACTCAACAAACTTTCCCAGCATCTGCAACGTTAGGTTTACAGCCAAAATGTTAGCTCGGTGTCTCCGAGTTTTGGTTGTTTGGTAATACGTATACGCCTTCCGTTTTGTGACTCGACAATTAGTGCCGAATTCCTGCGAAAGACCCGAATCTCATGTCATTTCACATTAGCCGTCTCATGAATTAATCATATACAGTTTTGTTGATTTATAATAAATTTGTCAACGGGTGTGCTCTATGCTAAGTTCTCTGTGTTTTTACGACTATATAACACGCAAAGCTCTTCCACTGTAAAAAATATAAGTATCTTCCTCCTTTCACAAATTGCCTTATACCCTCAAACATGTCTACCGTCGTTATTATCAGTGGTGCCAATCGAGGTTTGGGCAAAGGCCTTCTTGGGCGCTACCTACAGTTGCCAGACCACACCGTGATCGCAGCGAACCGTAACCCAGACCACCCCACCTCGAAGGAGCTTTTCGACCTTCCCAAGGCCGAGACCTCGAAGCTCATCGTCGTTGAGGTCGACGCAACAATCTGGCAAGACGCCTTTGAAGCTGTCAAATCACTTGAAGCGCAGGGTGTTGATCACATCGATATCGCGATTGCCAATGCTGGTGTCGCTTATGCCTACCCATCCGTCGCCACAATCACGCAAGACGAGTTGGCCGGCCATATCGGACCAAATGTGTACGGCCTAACGGCATTCTACCAGGCGACACGCCCACTTCTGCGGAAATCGAAGAAGGAACCCATCTTTGCACCAATGGGAACAACCGCTGGAAGCCTCACGTAAGTTAGAAGGCATAGCCTGAAAAGCTTTTCCGAAACTAATTGTGGAGTATAGTACCCGCCTGCCATTTCCCAATGCTGCCTATGGTCCTTCTAAGGCGGCTGCCGCGTGGCTTACGATCCAGATTGATATTGAGGAGCCGTGGTTGAACTCGATCTCTTTAGCCCCTGGCTGGGTACACACAGAGTTGGGTGACGGAGGTGCGAAGACATTTGGGGTCGACGAGGCCACTATCAAACAGATGATGATCTCTGTTGAAGAATCGGTAGAAAGTATGGTACAGGTCCTGTCCAAAAGCTCGAAAGCAGAGCATGGAGGAAAGCTGGTGCTGTACAACGGCGATATTCTTCCATGGTAAATTGGACCCATAGTTCTAGCCTGATTAGGATTAGCATTATGCGCTTTTGGGCCTTTAGTGGGCCATACGGAAGATGATTGGCCAGTGAAATGCTTAGCCGCAGTAGTGCCGCATCACGTGGACGCGTCCGCATTGATCATTTCTAATCGATTACTATACTTGACCTCTTCTCATAATCAGTATCCTTGCATCTGAGTTCTTGGAAATTCAGTATCTACATGCTCCACTCATCTGTATTGTATTGGTTATTATGACTGCTCTGAATGTACAAGTGAGTATCGAAACGTAGTGGGGCCGCACCACCAGATTCCAGTTAAAAAGAAGCATACCTTTATCATCAAAACCCATTCTATTTCGACACTTAGTGACTTGAATGTAATTACAAATAATGTTTATTATTCAATCTTGACTAGTCACTTATCTCAAGCTCACCAAAGACCTAAAAGGGGAAACAAAATATAAAGCTGGAACGAGAATATCATATTGGTCATGAAGATAAAAAGATAAGAAGAAGAAGAAGAAGGAGACAAACAATACAGTGAGGTACTCTCATAAGCAAGTCATGCCGGAATATGCCGACACTTAACTTATGGATGGAAATTTCCGCGTGTCTTGGCATACGATTCTTTTTCTTCGTCATATGGGGGGTCTTCCAGGTGGAGTAAGCCAAGCCTTCCACTTATAGATAGATCAACAACCCCAAATTTTATAGAGATCGCACTGCTCAGTCTACAGTCGATACAGGTACTGGATTTTCGCCCACTATTGTTAGTAAAAGCGATGTGCTGGGTCAACGTAATCGGCTCGGCCGTAATCGTGATCGTCTCTTACGAAATCGCACGACCGAGAATATCTCGCTTCCATTTTTGAGCGCTTTATTTTGCCTAGGCTCGATATGTCTACATATTAATTCTTTTTTATCTCATGGCTTCAAATCATACTCCCGATCACTCTGGCTGGATATTAATCCACGTGACCGAGCACTAAAATGAGTCACATAAAGCCCACTCCTTCAATCTGTACTTTCCTATTCATTGACAAAACTCCCATCAACACATCCGGGGAAGCCTCATATTTATTATGGCGGATAAAATATACCTCGGCATTGTTGGAGTAGGAGGAGTCGGCAATGCTTTATTGGAGCAACTGAACCAGCTTCCAAATCCGCCAAAGCTGATCCTTCTGTCTCGCTCATCGCAGGCATTGCTGACACAGACCCCATCGTACGAGCCATCTATCCCGCTCACAACTTGGAAAGATGCCTCACAAAATCCATCGGTAAAGAAAACTGCAGCCTTGACTCCCGAAGAGATCGTGAACCATCTGACATCCGCCCCGGGCCGTGCCATCTTGGTGGATAACACCTCCAGCCTGGAACTAGCGCAGTCTTACCCGCTATTCTTGAAACAGGGTATCTCGATTGTGACTCCCAATAAGAAGGGCTTCGCAGATGACATTTCTCTATTCAACGACATTTTCGCCTCCTCCACTGTAGGCAATGCACTAGTATATCATACAGCCACTGTCGGTGGAGGCTTACCCATCCTACCAGCCCTCCGAGACTTGGTAGCGACAGGCGATGAAATCAATCGAATAGAAGGTGTGTTATCAGGCACTCTCAGCCTTCTTTTCGATACATACATGCCAGCATCCGGATCGTCGGATCAGTCGTGGAGTTCGCTGGTGGAGCACGCGCGGAAGAGCGGCTTCACGGAACCAGATCCTCGCGATGACCTCAATGGGATGGACTTCGCGAGAAAGCTCACAATACTCGCTCGCGTAGCTGGTTTCAATGTTGCTGGACCTGAATCTTTCCCTGTCAAATCTCTCATTCCACATGACTTGGCGTCACTGCCTTCCTCGCCAGAAGGAATAGCGCAGTTTATGGAGGAACTGCCGAAATTCGATAGTGAGATGGCTGTGGAAAAGGCTGAAGCTGAAAAACAGGGTAAGGTGCTTAGATATATTGGCTCGATCGATTTTGCTAGTCAAAAGATCAATGTGGGCTTGGAGCATATTGAAAGAGATAACCCTATTGCCAAGCTAAATGGCGGTCAGATTGTGAGTATATACACAAAAGGATACCCTGTGAACCCGTTGGTCTTGAAGGGTGATGGCGATGATGAAGAGATGAGTGGTGGAGAGATTACCGCCATTTGTGTCATGTCCGACCTTTTGAAAGTGATTGAAAGATTGTCGTGAACAAATAATACCAGACGAGGCATAATCACATCTTGATGATCGCAGACACTCCCAATAGCGCATACGTCCCAGTATTTCTTATTTTTCAGACTATCTTTCATTACACAGGGGAACACTCCACGTTCAAGATCTATATGAATATATTATTTGCCATCAAGAAGTCACCAATAGGCTAAAGGGAATGAAAATTGTTCGTTAAAATTCCACGCGAGTTCACCACCAGGCAGTGATGATTTGCAAGGGATATTGAAGCCAAGGCCGCCAGTCCTCGCCAAGGTATATACTCTTGCGTGATTCGAAAGACATACGCTCCTGAATTCCCAACTTGTCATTTATCCTTCGCGAAATGCAGCAGTACCGCATAATAGGCCAATAAAACCAAAGCATCGGGTCTTTTTGCGGAAAAAAATCAATGAACTCTTGACCCGCATTAATCAACCACGTATATACCATATAATGCTTTTACCCATCCTATTCCTAGTTCCTAGCAGCGTCGAAGCCTATTTGGAGCTGCTCCGCCATGAAAAGCAAAGCTGTTTTATCTTTCTCACCAAGATTATGGCTATCATGAATTATTTGAAAATCACCACTACAATCGTTGCCGCGAATTGGGCGCGCATTAAAGCGTGCGCTTGCGGAAAGGAATGGCTCAAGGACAGAATTCATCAGCTGCGACCTTGCATATTTGAAAACAACCCGTATACCTTTTTGCATCTCCAAGAAGCGAAGAACTAACAAGTTACTTTCACCCTTGTACGGTTTTCACGGGTTCTCGGCTTGTCCGTGATTAGGATGGCCCTGACATGTGGCAGTTTCAAGAATAGCCACCGCAAGTCCACATCTGGTTGGTCAAGGCATACGCCATCAGTCAAAAAAACTGACTAGATGAATAGACGAGTATGGAGCTATCAGATTCCAAATTGAGCACAGGGTAAAAATTCCATAACCTAGACAAATTGGAGACTTCGGGCACTGAGATATCGGAAGTTTCAGGAGGCAACTCCAAGGTTGCTGTTAGCCTACATGATCCATACATCACTCAATGCTTAAAACAATCCATACATCACTCAATGCTTAAAACATACTCGAAGTCACAGGCTTGAAACTTGAAGGATCTTATATAAGAATTAAAGTCGCGACATCAGCAGATCTCGGCGATAGTTGATCTTATCGGCCCCGCATCGGAGGTGGCCGCCAGAACTCCCGCTTCAACTTCAACTTCAACCACGTCAAGTTCATCTGCTCTTCCTGTTCTGGTTCGCCATGGCTTCAGATAATACCCAGCCAGGCGTACAGTCGTCTTCTGGAACATTCACCATCCACTACTTTGCTACGGCCTCTCAATACACCGCGAAAAACACCGAGCGCCTACCAGCTCCATTACCGCTGTCGAGTCTCTACCCAACTCTAGAGCAACGTTATCCAGGGATCATCGATAAGGTCCTCACGAGCTGTGGAGTCAGTGTTGAGGGAGACTATGTCGATATTGAAGAAGATGCCAAGCGCATCATCCAAGCTGGAGAAGAAGTCGCTGTGATTCCCCCGGTGAGCTCAGGCTAGCTATCACCTGGATGAAAGTAGCATTGTTTCTTAGCGTGGAAATATGCTACGATTTTTATTTGGAACTCCTGAATTTCAAATAGCCCTAATGCTCGCCGAGATATATTCAACCCCCTATACGAGGATTCTATGTCATCAACTTGAATGCCGTTTACATTGCGAGATCATTTGGAGACCCCCAACCAGATTCTGAGACTTATTCACGACACAGACAATCCCCTTGGATGGTGCACCTTTCAAAGCTATCGAAAACTGTTTCATGCTGAAGGTTCCCTAAAAAAAGAATTGTTTCATTGTCTTTATCAATCTGAGTAGTTCCCGCCGAACGCCACCAAAAAAAGATAGATATGCTTAGTATTACGCGCTGGAATCCGAAGCCAAAAAAGGAAAAAAGAAAAAGAAAAACAGACAAAAAGAAACACAAAAAACACATGTACCCGCTCTAATGCTAGCTCATATTAGATCCATCGCTGCAATACATCACCTCCGCCGAGAAGCCTGCTCTCGTTTCCCCCGTTCATTTCAATCCACATCATCTTCATCGAAACGTGTAGCTCATTACTTCTCCTCGATAGCAGCGAGGGCCTTCTTCTGGCGCCAAAGGCACAGATTGCAAATAGTTGAAAAGAAAAATAGGATACTACTCGATAATCAGTCTCACAATCAGATTTTCGGGATTTCCTAGTAAGGGAACGAGATACAACATACCAAAGAGCGATACTGAGCCCCCAAATTGCTTTATTCTCAAGGCAAATTGCCTTAGACGCCCCAATCCACGCGTTAAAGTCAATCTTCTTGCTGAGGCTGCTCAAGTAACTATCCAAATGAGACGAAAAGACATAAGCAGTTGCATCGTGGTCTCCCAGAGTCGACAGGTTTGTGCAGCTCATATACGACAGGGGCTTGCCCAGGACAACAGCCACAACGATCATGCCGATAAGGACAAGGAAGTCCAAGGCGGCACAGGGGAGGAAAGGCAAGATATTATCGATAAAAAGGATTATCGTGATTATACAGTAGATGACGGCAATGCAAGTCTGAGGAGTTAGCGAGAGTAGATAAGCCCGGGAAGGGTATATCGCGACATACCACGCTGATGGTGCCGATCAGGATGCTTGGTGGGGTTGCGTCGGCATTGACCATTACCGCGATGAACTTGGCCACCATGCCTATTATGGCTATCAGGGAACAGAATTGGAAGAGACGGGCTAGCTGGAAGGTTGCGCCAAGGGCTCCGTAGCTTCCCATTATGGATTTGGATTTGGAAATGATGCTAAATGAGCGTGGTTATCGTGTGTAGTAAATAAAATCGGTCAGCCGGCTGAAGAGGAATAAGAGATCCGAGTATCGCGTCGAAGGAAAGTTGAGAATAATATACGCTGCAGAGAATGCTTTGAATGAAATATTCGTAAGGAGTGGAAATAAGACCAGTCTGAGTCCGAAACGGCAAGAAAGGAAATGCGCTGAATGAAAGATAATTGTGTTGATGATCCTCAAAAGGGAGCGCTGTCTAGTTCTTTATATACGCCCAGGGATCATTCCAGCCGCCCACGCCATACGCCAGTCTGCTACTACAAAGGGTCTAGAATCCACAAGTCCAGCATCATGACAGCAGTCCAGACTCGCCATGCGTCGATCCCGACTTCTTTGATCTGGTGTGTTGCTGGGCCGAGACCACCAGGGCGCCAGCCTAAGCGAATAAAAGGGCTACAATAGCAAAGAGAGCCCACAGTGTGTACCTGCATGAAAGTTAGCTATAGCTACCGTGAGCTCTCAGAGCTAAATTCAGGTTTGAACTAAAAGCAGAGAACAAGAAGCGCCGATCATAGGCCTTGGATCCCCACTGCGGCGCGTGGAGCCAGAACCCTAGTTCCGCGGGCGCGTTTCAGCCAGTCACTGCCCTCTGTTCCCCCCGGTCTGATGCAGGCGCTTACTAAAATGAGCCACGAAATCGAACTAGGAAGAGACTGCACTGTCGATCGTTTCATCCCACTCGTTTGGCTATTTTCATAAATGTGGGCGGCAGGGGTGTTTGACCTTAATTTTCCGGTCTCCAATGCCTTGGATTCGGAAGCTGTCAACATCGCGGCTCCACGACTGATTCTATTCCGTCTACACTCGGCATGTACACACTCCAAGTAACAAGTCTCTATGTAATAATTACGAATTACTATATTTATTCGCTTCTGATATCTACATATATGATCCGATATTTAGAACTCAGTCGTCATCATCCATCCATAGATCCATCAAAGATGCCCAAGCATCACTGCAGGCGCCAGCCACCGCTTGTGCGCTTCTGGAAAAACAAATCAGGGTCCACGTCCTTGCGAGTATTCTGAGCCGCCTGCTTGGAGGCTGGGCTAATACGGCTCCAGTAATCCTGACGGAAATAGGCATCGTTCATGAACAAAGGTCGGTACACGTCAGGAAGAAGACCCTCGTCCGTG
Organism: Mycosphaerella populi pn0402; assembly: GCA_002153405.1. Taxonomy (NCBI): domain Eukaryota; kingdom Fungi; phylum Ascomycota; class Dothideomycetes; order Mycosphaerellales; family Mycosphaerellaceae; genus Mycosphaerella; species Mycosphaerella populi. Next base: position 39,990 of record KZ119421.1, read on the forward strand.
TTCTTCTGAATCAGATTGCCCAAGCCAGTGTAGAGGTTCTGAGTGGCCTGGTCAATCGTAGAATCATCTACAGAGGAACTGTAGGAAAAGTCCAGCTCGAGAAAGATGTAGCTTTGATCAGTCGGGATGTCGAGTAGATCCTATTTATTATTAGCTTCGTGCTTCTTCATCTGGGCTTGCAGATTATGAAACTTACTCCACCACGTTCCTTGGCCTTCTGGCTGAAGGTCTTGGGGACAGGCTGGAAGGCGATAGAGCCCAGAGCACCAGCAACTCCGAAGACAGACTCGGTGACGTTGTACCAGTGATCGTACAACTCTTGCAGGGGTGCTGTGCCCACAGTGGCATTGGGGACGGGCGTACTCTCGGTGGCAATGACATAGCGTTGGCCACTGTTACGTATTAGCGAAAATCAAGCAACAAAGAAAGCCGAGTTTGCTTACTGGAGAATAGCAAAGTCGTTGAACTTGAGCAGGTCGTAGTACGTGTCCCATGTCTTGGTGGTGGAAGTGTGGTCAATGGCCTCGAAGTCGTCAAACACACCAGCTGGGGGCTCGGGGCCATCGTAGAAGAGAAACATGATCCAGGTATCGATGAGAGCGCCATGCTCCGCAGTCAAGATGATAGCAGCCTTATCATCGGGGTAGTTGTCCACAAACTTGCGCAGAGCATCCAAAAGTTGAGGCGTCTTGTCTGCCCCGAAGATGAAGTTACCGCCCCATACCTTGCCGATGGGATGAGTCTGCATGGTGTAGGCAGTCACAATAGCGAGGTTGTTTCCGCTTCCCTTCAACGACGCAAAGAGATCGGCATTCTCCTTGGCGCTGGCATTGACGATGGTTCCATTGGCCAGAACCACTTCATAGTTCACCACGTTGTTGGCAGCCCAGCCATACTGGGTACTAAGGAAACTCATGCCCCCTGCCTCAGTTTAGAATTTGAAGATTCTCTTTCATTTGTGCTCGACTTACCTCCAAGCATGTAACCACCAATACCGACACCTCCCAGACGACCTGCAAAACTGTTATTTCCTATGTACTAAACAGCGCACCATTGCATAAACCTACCACCAACAACAGCGCGGCCTGTTCCATCCAAACCCTTCTGCGCCTCTTCCCAGGAAAGACCAGGTCCAATCACCGCAGTCTCATCATCGGCATTATAAAAGACCTGATCCAGATTCTTCGTCGAAACCAACAGCCCATCTTCAATACTGGCGAACCCATTGTTAGGCATATGACCACCAGACTTAACAGCAAAAAGCGTCTCAACATTATGCAGCTCGGTGACAATATGGGCCATTTCTTCCGCGCTCGACGGCGCCGCAATACAAGTTGGTTTGAGATCGCCACATGCCGCCGACCAGTACTTCGTCAGGTCATTCGCATACGACAGAGCCAGTGGATACTCAATATCGATTCCACTCTGCTCAAGTGTCGAGCAGATATCAGCCTTTACCAATGGTGCGAGACAGGCAAGAGAGAGTGCAACAACACTCCAGCTATTACTCGAGACCATGATGAACGAGACTCCTGGGGAAAAACTCTTGCAGACACCTAGGAGGGGAAAGGGTGGGACGCGATGGCCGATTAAAGTTATGGGTGCAGAAAATTAGCTCCAGGCACACACGACAAGGGGGGGGAGGAGCAATGCATTAAGTGCGCATCCAGTTCATTATTATTTATGGTTCCAGGAGTCAACCTCTATTTAGGGTCTCGGAATGTATCCATACACGGCCCAGTGGCCGATCCTGGTGGGTGGAGTCCGGTTAGAGAACGACGCCTCTAACGAGGTGGGCCAAGCCAAGTTAATACTGATATAAGGGAAGAAAGCAGGACTGCTATCCTACCCACGCTCTGCAGGGATGGATCATCCAGATTCCTCCGAACTACGACATACGAAGAGGGTAGGGATCATTCTCCGCACGGCACGTAGAATTGGAATTGTAGAGCAAAGCACATGAAATTGCTGGAGTCAGAAGCCTCGGATAATAATCGGCGGAATGGCCCTGTCAATTCTTGCTTTGAATCAGAATTGTTGTAGCCGAGATATTAGCTCTGTTGATCGTAGAGGGATGTGCAAGAGTAGGACCACGGCGTGATTAGAAGCTTAAGACTCGGTTGTGATGAGAGGCCAATCAGATTTAAAACGACAAGATTAGTGCCGGTCGCTATTTACCTAATGGGCTTCAGCGTCATCTTTCTTTGTGAGCAGTGAGTAGAATAAGAGTCGAGACCAAAGGAAAACTCGCTAAGCCTCTACGAGAAAAAGGGGGTTGTCAGCATTGCGTATAGAGCTCAGACTGTAAGCATCTTCCTGGTCTTGGAAACTGGCCCGTTCTGTGTCAGGGCAAGTGTCAGCTTTCCCCCTTTTTTTTTCTTACTTAGGAGGAGCAAGCCGCCAGGTAATTCATAAGTCCTATAGTAAGCCACAATTCTCGATAACAGATTTTCGTCCCTGGGCTCTCCAAATGGTTACTCAATAACTCAAGTACAAAGATGCCTGCGATCCTGTTGAATGTAGCCGGGATCGATGGGCGGAAGTTGCCCAACAGTGGGACTCTGGGACGTGCGGGGGTAAAATCCCCTAGACCAGGGGCACCTCGCTAGCGTTTCCATTAACCTGAGCCACAGCTCGCTTAGACGAGCACGGTAAAGATGGACGCGGCCAACCTGGTTCGGTGGTGGGCAGTTGATCTCCTTGAGATCGACGATGCTTGTTCGGAAGTCAGGTACTCCAATAACGCGGGGGAAATGGAGCAGCATCACATGGGTGCTTGCTTGATCGACCCCGGGCCGAGGGCAACAACTTCGTAAGGATGAATTCTCGGAATTCGTGGGATACGCCGGTTGTCTCGCTTCCCTGCAGAAAGCCACTCTCATTGGGGGCCACCAATGTTATAGGTCTCTCGCTTGGCGACAAAGAGTCGGTATCCCGGCTATCCCGTGATTCTTCTGACAATTGAGACTTTTTAAACGAGGCCAAGCGGTATCCACAAGGCAATGCAAGTCGATTGGATAGAGTTATATTCGCATGTTTGAATAAGAACCCCAGATATCGAGGTAGGTTGTGCTCGAACCGACATTCATTGTCTACATATCACCTTGTCTATTGCCGATTTTTCTGGATAATGTGGCTGGAAGTTAAATGGATTGCTTCAACAGGGCTGGCTAATATCCCAAGGCATTCAATTACGGCCCGCCAAGCACTAGAAAATTATGGATTACAGACTATGTGAAATGACTTCAAAATCATTTGTCTGATGTTTAGATGCATTGATATCCTACAGTGATAAATAGGACGTATAATGCAAGTCATTACTCACCTCTAACCCGCATGTCCCATAAAGCAATAATATCATGGATATAGCGGATTGGCACCATATTAAATCCACTAGCTTGTCCGTAGATGCGAGATCTTAATATTCATAAAAATATCAAATATCAAAACCAACGTGACGTGACTTGTATGGGGTCACCGCCACATAAGCGGTCGGTTTCTGCCAGCAGAATAGTGCAAGTTTCGATAAACCGCGTCCTCGAAGATTGACAACCACAGTCATGCTCTCGCGATTACAGGCACTGAAGGGCCTCGCGGCTGGCAATGGTATTCCGAATATCCACGCATCTCGTAGGCTGTCGCCATGTCTATTTCAATCAGTGGATTCCCGGTCACCGAGGCGGCATTTTGTGTCCGCCATCCGCCATTTGAACTCCGCATTGAACAGGGAGATTGCAGATGAGGTAGGAGGAATGAACGCGTCGTGTGGAATTACCGAGATTATCTTACTGATGTACCTCTACTATAGTCCGCGGGGCAGGTCCCATCAGCCGTCTCTTCAACGGCGCCATCAGAACAACCATCAGACGCACTGAAGGACCTGAATACATATCGGAATATTCGTGCCTACCTCGAGCAATGGCAGAAGACAAGCCCCAAGCTTATGGACCCTATTTATAACTTTGATGAGGGTATTTCAGGGGAACAAGCCAAACAACAAAATACCATGTTCAACGGGCGAGATCCAAATGAACTTGCATGGGACACTTCGACAATTACCCGCCAAGACGACTTCGAAGCTAGGGATTATACTGGAGAGACCCTTGAGCCAGGCGACTTTGTGGCTCTCCTCACGGTCGACGGCATCTTTGCGCAAGCAATCTACGTGCGATCCGTCCAAAAGCAAAGGCAATTTTACACTTATCGAGGCAACTGGCGTTTCTGCAATGAGCGGGAAATCGATTTGGTTATTAAGAAATTCGCAGACCCAGAAGCTCTTGAGCCAATCTTGCCCTATTTCCCCAAGAAAAGACCCCCAGTCGATTCGGAAATTCAGTCTGTCGCAGAAGGTGGACTCCCTCGCCCACTGGGGGCGTCACTCTTAGAGCGCATGCGCAATTTTGAATTCGAGATCCTCACCTTCTACAGGGAACATGCTTCGGCGTTGGACAATATATTCGAGATAGTCGCAGATGATACGGAGATGCAACGCGTAACCCTTGAAGACCTGACCATGCGCTGTCTCGGCGTCGAAGAGTCAGAGCTGAACAATACCATGCTCTTCTCTGTTCATCGTGCTGTGCGAGGCGCTCCTTTCCTAATTGAGAAAGATAAGTCCTCGCTATTCGCCAATTCCTATATCATTCAATCAAAAAAAATGGCCAATACCATCGATCAAGTCATCACCTGGACCCGGGAACACCAGGACCATCTTGTCCGTTCTGTCTTCAAGAAGTCAACGACTGAGGAGCAGGAGTTTATGAGTTTAGTTAGTGGCAAGCGCTTGCCAAGGATGTCTGACCATCCAATGCAACAATTTGTCCAGAAGGCCTCTCGTCTGATCCGACTCAGCCGCAGAGTTCGCTCGCCCACAGTCATGTCCGGTCTAGGGCCCTCCAGCCAAAAGTACGAACCTGATCAAGATGGTAAAAGCATGGTCTATCGAGAGGTTCTGACCGAAAACTTCAATGAGAACGATAAGATTATCATTGAATTCCTCCAGGTCTACGCTATCCCATCAGTCATCATGGCTTCAGGCACGCTAAGATCAGCCGCGACACATGTAATGAGAGCAACAGGCATGTACAACACCATAGGGCTTAACGAAGCATCAGCCCGCCTTTTCCTGCAAGAATTGGGCGTCATTGCCCCATGGGAAAACATGAGTCTTTTGGATCAGACTCTACTGCTCCCAGGGCACGGTGTATCGATTCTTGATGATTTAAAATGGGAAGAAATCGTTGAAAGGTCCCAGAATATCTCCGAAACATGGTCCGACTCGATGCAACATTTGCGCAAAGACTGGGGAGACCTGCCCGTCTACTGTGTCGACGATGTGACTGCGCAAGAGATCGACGATGGTTTCTCGTTAGAGCGCATCCCCGACTCAGACGATACCTTCTGGATCCATGTGCATGTCGCGAATCCCACAGCATTCATCGAGCATAATGACCCTATCATTGAATATGCCGGCTCGCGGCTAAATACGACTTATGTGCCCGAACGCACGTACCCTATCTTCCCAGATTCCCTCACGCAAGAAAACTTCAGTCTGAAAAAAGGACGGCCAACTCTGACATTCAGCGCCAGGATGAACCTCGAGGGTGAGATACTCGAAACGGCAGTGAAAAACGGAAAGATTCACAATGTTATCAGCCTTACCCATGGAGACTTGAGGAGGTTTCTTAGCGACGGCCCCGAAGGCGCTGCTAGTCCTGCTGGCTCTCTCAATGTTGGAGGCAAAATATCAGAGCCAGTTCCTGATCCAGAAAAGCAGTTCCGAACGGAACTTACTCCCGAGGACAAAGAGACATTTACAATGCTGCGCAAACTCATGCTCGGGTTCCGTAATCAGCGCCTGAAAAACGGCGCTATGGAAATGGCCATTCCTCGCTCGCAGCCTTCTGTTGCTATCCAACTGGGAAGTAAGCCGCCAAAGCCTTATGAGATGCAGGTCACTCAAGGCCGGTATTTCGTCGGCGATCCAATCATCCAGCTCCGAATGGAGGACCGGGATCCTCATAATGTCCCGGATGATTCCAAAGACAACCTGGTCATGCTCATCATGACTCTGGCAGGTAACATTGCTGGTAATTTCTGTGCTGCTCGCAACATACCTACTGTCTACAATGGCACATGGTTCGACCCAGAGTATGAACCAGCCAGACAAGATAACTTACACAGGATAGGCGGGAAAGGTTTCTATGACCTAGCCATGCCCAAAGCAACTACTGCATCTGACCCAGTTCCACACCACATGCTTGGATTCGACGCCTACGTCAAGAGCACCAGTCCACTGCGCCGCTTCAACGATGTACTTGCGCACTACCAGATCGAAGCAGCATTAAGATTCGAAGCAGAGCACGGCCGCCAATTCGATGCCATCAAAGACGCACCGGAAGAACTCGATATCGAGTCAGACTCTTCCAACCCAACGTCCCTCCTCAGTACTGAAACCCTCCCCTCTAAAACTGAACCTACCGCTCTCCAAACATCCAGTCCCGATGTCCCCTCCTCTCCACTCCCATTCACAAAATCCGACATAGACACACACATCTCCGTCACAGGCCCTCTCCTCGCCCGCCTTCGCGATGTCTCTTCCTACTCCTACCGGCACTGGGCATGCCTGCTCCTATTCCGCGCCTTTTACTTCGCCGAATGCGAGCTTCCGGCGACATTCCCAGTTATCGTCCAGGCCCCACGGAGCGTGCCACGCCGTGAAGGAACAGTGCACTCTGGTGTGATCACGAACCTAGGTGTTCCATGCCGAGTGAATATCCCAGCCAACTGTCCTGGCAAAGCGAGGATTGATATCTCCAGTGTTGTTGAGGCGAAGCTAATAGCTGTTGATATGGCTGGGCTGGAAGTTACGATGCAAGCCACGAAACTTGTCAAGACGTTTGAAAGGACGGGCGAATGGGCTTAGAAATCGGCTATACTCGGGTAGGAATTCTGAGCCCTGTATTATATTGTACATTATTACATAGATCACTCTGGAAATAGTATGACCAAGAGGGAATCAACCACCTGGTCGCAATTTCTGACCCCCTCAAAGACTCTAATATTCAAAAATTTCTCGACCTCCTTCGTACAACTTCCTCTTCCAGCCGATTCCTAAACACCAAAGACTTCCTTGACCAGAGCCTTCTTATTCACTGCAATCGGATATTAGCCAAAATTTCAGCTCCCTAACTAGCCAACCAGCTTACCTTTGCCCATTGCATTCCTCGGAATACTATCCAAAATCTTCATTTCCTGCGGAATCTTATAAGAAGCCAATCGATCCTTCAAAGCCCGCCGCATATCCATCGGGCCCCAAGCTCGCCCATTCCTTCCACTTGCGGCAGCATCAGGCCTGAGGACCAGTATCGCCGCAACCTTCTGTCCCCATTGCTCAGATGGCAAGCCAACGACAGCAGCTTCAGCAATTTGTGGTCTACTCAGGTTAGAATCCATAACCCAACCCCCACAGGATAGAAAAAGAAGAAGGGGGAAGGACTTACAAGGAAAGCAATTCCCTTTCCACCTCCAGAGCACTAACCTTCTCCCCAGCCGCCTTGATAATATCTACACTCTTCCTCCCACTAATAAAATACATCGGACCACACGCCCACTCCCCACTACCTCCCCTCCCAGCCCCATCAACAAACTGCCTCGAGGCAACATCCCCAGTGCGAAACCACGGCCCGCCGCCGTTAGGATCATCCACAAAACTCTCTCTCGTAGCCTCCGGATTACCCCAGTAAGAGTGAAAGATCGACGGGCCACGCAGCTGAATCTCACCCTCACTCGGGTTGCCATTAGCATCATATTCCTGAGTAGACGGGATAACCTGATTAGTATCCGTATCGACGAGACGTGCTTCAACGCCAGGAAGCGGCCAGCCGACGCTGCCATCGACACGATCGTGTACGTCCAGCCCACAACTAATCGCCATACCGACTTCTGTCATGCCGAAGCGCTCAAGCAATACATTCCCTTTGCTGAGGTCTTTCCAGGCTGATTTGGTCGGGGTGGGCAGGGCAGCCGAGCCGGAGATATTGAGGCGGAGATGGTCTGGTGAGATGGCTTTTTGGGCTGCGGTTTGGGTTTCTTGTGGAAGGGAGGGGAAGCTTGACATTAGACGGGTGTATATAGTTGGGACGGCTGTGAGGAAGGTGATTTTTGGTTTGGGGGGAGTAGAGGTTGATGGGAACGAGGCGGCAAGACGACGCCATACTTGCTCTGGATTGAAGGGGTACATGAATTCGACGGAGGAGCCTGCAATTACAGGGGTTATGATTGCGTTGACGACTCCGTGGATGTGGTGGAGGGGAAGAAGGTGCAGGAGTCGGTCTTGAGGGCTGTAGTTCCATGCTGAGATGAGCGAGGAGGCTTGCGCTGCTAGCGCGGACTGTGGGATGAGAACGCCTTTCTGGAACAGCGTCAATATATGTATGAATAATATCGTGAGTCAGTCAACTTACTGGTCTATTTGTCGTTCCTGAGGTATATAGCATCATACCCCCGGATGGCGACTGGTTCATATCCTCAAACTGCACACTCTCTGGGTTAGCCCCAGCCAGAATCTTCCGTCTGATATCGAGAAGAGGCACCCGGTTAAGGCCGGTTTTGACGATTTGAGCAGCTTTATCTGCATATTTTTCTGTCGCCAGAAGAAACTTCGCCTCTGAATTATCCAAGATATATTGGAGCTCGCCAACCGGAAAGGCCGGCGAGAGAGGCAGCGCAATAGCATCACTAGCAAAGATCGCCAAAAGAGTCACTGTCCATTGTCAGTACAAATTTCGGGGGAAAAAAAAAGAAAAGAAGGAAAAGGCCCCCATTCAGCCCACATTCCGCAAGTGCAAGGACAACAGTACCTACGTAGTCATACCCATTCTCTGCAAGAAAAGCCACTCGTTCCCCAGCCAGTTTCCCGCCTTCCGCGCTGGATTCAAGATCGCGCTTTGCGCGCAGTACATCAGCAACAAGGTTCCCATAGCTAAACCGCCTCTCCGAACGACCATGAATCACCGCCAAACTATGCGGATCATGGCTCTGCAGCGCTCGAAAGATAGGCAGATTAGGGAGCGTCGCGAGCAGCCGGGCAGTAGTAGTAGTAGTCGTTGTCAACACCGGCCTCGATCGTCCTCGAGCACAATTAACCCTCAGACACGGGCGCAAGAGCCGCGAAGCCAGAGCCTGCATTAGGGGAACCTTCTTCTTCGAACCAGCCCAGCGTCGTGCTTGGTCCCGTATGTTCGTGGCGGAGAGAAAGAGCGAAAGATGTCATGCGATTAACCGCGATAAACGAAGATCCGCGGAAACAGGAAACGTCCAATCCGCGCCATCGCGATTATCCTGACCTCTCGATCTCGACCTTCTCTTCTTTCACCTCCTCTTCTCTCTGTATCTCTTCCCCTCATCCAAACCTCCCAATGCTCCGTCGCACCCTCCCAGCTCAGCTCCCACGCCGCCTCTTCTCCATCTCCGCCAAAATGGCTTCTGCCAGCCCAATGGAAGACCTCATGCGCGACAAGGCAAGAAACACCTCCGCACCATATAACCCCCCAACCAACGAACCAACTAACTAACTAACGTATTAATCCCTATAGATCGTCCACTCCTTCACCCCCTCAACTCTAATAATCCGCAACGACTCTCACAAACACGCCCACCACGCACCCATGCAAGGCTCAACGTCCAAGGAGACGCATTTCCAGTACCCGGCCCTCCACTACAATACCACTGCCACAAACGCGGACACTAATATCTACAGCGTAACAATTACCTCAGCGGCCTTCGAGTCGAAGATGCAGCCTGCGCGGCACCGGATGGTCTACGCGGTGTTGAAGGAGGAGATGGCGCAGGAGGGCGGAATTCACGCATTACAGTTGAAGACGAGGACGCCGGCTGAGGAGCAGCGGGAGAAGGAGAGGGAGGGGCAGGTTTAGATAGTAGAGATGCTGGGAGTATGGTATAGATTATGGGGTTCGTTACTTTGGAACCTGGTGAATCTTTGTCTCGATCGAGTTGTCAGATCCATCCATTATATCTAACCTTTTGGATTCGGATGGGGAGATACCGGGCAAAGTGAAGTGGGATGGGATATACTGTACGATAGCGCGACTAGGATCATCGCGCACGATGAATGTGGTAGTTTTTTTTTTTTTT
>KZ119421.1:51118-67975 GCA_002153405.1 Mycosphaerella populi pn0402
GTAGCCTGGCGGGCATCGTTGGCCTGGCGCGAACGTGTACCGGGGACCTGTACGAAAGAAAAGCGACCGAAATTAGTCCAATGATCACGGATGTTGATAGAAATCCTCGCGACGGGAATACATACAGCGAAACTCTGTTCCTGGCCAGCGAGCACAAGCTGCACACCCTGCTCCAACTCCGGGTAGCCTCCGGGTTAGCAATCTCATAACGACGACGCACTTGCTCCTCAAGACGCTTCTGGAAATCCGACTGGGTGCGCTGATAATTCTCGATTTCACGACGAAGGTTGCGGTTCACATTCTCGACCTGGCCGGAGACACGCGAGTCGCCCGAGCCAGGAGTCTCCTTAATGCGCTTGAACTGGTCGCGCAGGTAGCGCAGGGCCGTGTTGATTTCGTCCTCAATGTAATCGACGTTCTGGCGCGCGGACTGGTCCTCCTTGCCGGTGCTGGAGTCGAGGAGAGCGTTCTGGGCGCCGGCGAGTTGGCCCTCACGCTTGTTTCGCAGCTCGTTGATGGCATCGTTCATTTCCTTGCATTTGTTCAGGATAGCGGTAGGACCGCCTTGCTGCAAGCTGGACATTTCTGAAGAAGGGGGCAAAAAAAAAGAGGCCAGGTTAGCGCACCGCGTCGCGTCGGGATTTTCAACGACTCGACATTGAAACTTACCAAAGCCGCCATTGCCTTGCTCTGCGTTTCCAGCCTGGTCGTAACCACCTCCATAGCCGTAGCTCTGCTGGGGCTGGTCGGAGTAGGGGTTCTGCTGAGCGCCGCCCCCGTAGGGGTTGTACTGACCGTAGCCGCCCTGGTTCTGGTTAACGTTCTGGTACTACTCGGGTCAGAGATAGAGAGAGCCGATGGGCAGGGAAGCAACATACACTCATGATGAAGGTAATAAGACAGGGACGTGCAAGGGTTTCAGGTGTCGAGAGGAATCAACGTCAAGGGTGAGACGGGAAGAGAGAATGGAGCAGTGCGGACTCGGAGGGCAGAATTGAGTTGATGTTCAGGGGGTTTCAGTGTTGACGTCCTCGACAACTCTATATTATCCTGTGCGTTCCACTGAAATTTACAGGGACAAATCTAACACAATTAAGCAATTAGGGAAACTAAAGGGATTAAGGGATCCCGGAATTTCCACAGGAGAAGTTCGTCCAGTGGACCCTTTTCATGTGGCTGGTGCTGCGCACTGTGCTATATTTACAGCGGATCGGCGATAGGTGGGATCGGCCGTCAGGGAATCCGTTTCCACGGTTGGTACCAGTACTTTATTTGCTGCTGCGCCATGCAGCTACACGCAGGTACCCGGTACAAGGTAGTGTTTTCCACGCTGTGGCGAGTTCCAGCTGCACGTCATGATTGTGCATTTCGAGGACCTGCACAGCACAGAGGGGTTGTAGTCGGAGTAATCATGCTCGTTCTCGCGGCAGAAATTCAATTGGGTAAGTAGGAATGGTCAATTGCTTGTCAATGGCTTGGTAGTAGCGACTTGTAAATGTGCAGTTTTTTAAGGCCCACCAGGACTCCGACGGACACGGATAAGCCTCGAACTAAATCCTACAATAAGCTATGAAGGTCTTTTACACCGCGCCACTGATGGGCCATGTTGTCCTCTGCCTCTACAATATAATAAATAGCGGCATTGATAACTACTGGTAGTATTCCCCCTTCAAACACGGAGTACGGGCTATGTGAAACCATCCATGTCAGCCTGCAGCATCTTCTATGGACCAGTTGGCAGCCAAGGTGGGCGGGGCACGCCCTACCAATTACGCATAGCCTATATCCCCGCACTATATCACTTGGCAGCTGGAGAAGATACAACGTTGGAGGTGATAGGTATAATATCATAATATGTATTGATTTGTGGTATTTATGCTAGAGATTAAAGTCGTATCTCGTCTCACACGTCTGCCCAGCAGTTTAAGGTGCAGGAAGTAAGAAGAATTATGAGCAAGGGGGAGAAAACAAATTCAAGTAAACAGCTCTACTGCTTATCCGAATCGGGGTGGTGATAATCAGGAGTAGGATCATCAGCATCCAGAGCATTCATCTCCTCCTCCTGGGAGTTGTAGTGACGGAACAGGGCGAAGAAGATGATGGAAACAAGGGTAGAAGCACATGCCAGACCAACGAACATCCACAAGATAGCAGGGTCGTAAGCGGCAGGGGTCAGGGCCTCAGCGATGGCGGATCCGAAGGCGTTGGTAAGCAGGTACATGGACTGCACGAATGACTTCATGGACGGCGGGGCCTTGGTGTAAGCGTACTCGAGACCGGAGACCGAGGCGAAAATCTCGGAGATACCAATCAGCATGTAAGCAGGGGTCTGGATGGCAATGTGGACATTGTTGCCCTGGGCGGTACCATCGACCACGGAGGCATCGCAGAGAGGGGCGTCGAAGCAAGGCCCGGCGCTGTAGATCAGGTGCTGCACAATTGCGGCGTAGGCCATGGCGAGAGCGGCGACGAAGAAACCCAGAGAAATACGGGTGACGGGGAGGAAAGGAATCTTCAGACGGCGCATGGCAGGGTACACCAGGGTCTCGAGCAAGGGAATGAACACGATAATGGAGATGGGATCGAAGTTCTGCATGAGATCGTTGGGGGATACCGTGACCGTCCATCTGGCCGGCCTGGGTAACGAAGTTACCGGAGAACTGGCCATAAATAACCCAGTAGAGAGGGTAGAAGGCGAAGACCTTGCAACCGACGAGAGCACGCTTGAGTTCGTCGATGAAGTGGTCGTCCCAGGAGTTGGTGGATTGCTGGCCATTGTGCTCGAGCTGCCAGCTGGGCTTGGGGGCATCCATGTTGCGGTTGATAATCATGATCCAGAGCGCACGGAAAGCGTCGGTGATGATGGAACCCTGGGGAGGGCGCACAATATAGAACTTGCGGCCGAGGATGACCACACACGTACCGACAGCAAACATGCAGAGACACAGCAGGTACCCAGACCAGAAACCAACGTACTGCTCCATGTAAGGAGTGGCGAGCAGAGAGAGCGAACCGATGTTGATACAACCGTAGAAGATCATGTAAATACGCTGGATGGTAAGAGCAGGATCGATAATAACGCGCTCGCCAGTCTTGGCCAGGGTCTTCATGGCCATCTTCTTGCGCTTGTATTGATCGGCAATCAGAGGGGCGACGTTACTCTTGATACCACCGGTTCCAAGACCAATGATGAGGATAGCAGCAATAAAACCACCCACACCAGCGCCGTGCTCCAGCGCAACGGGAATAGAAGTAAGAACCAGGATCAATAGACCAACCATGTAGACAATACAGAATAGGACAATAGTCTTGTACTTGCCCAGGTACTGATCAGCGACAATAGCACCAATGATGGGAGTCACGTAGCACCAGAACTGGAAGAAAGTGTTCAGACCCGTCGCACCCTGGTGATCCATGCCCAGCGCACCGCGTCCCTGACTACCGTCCAGCGGACGCTGGATGTAGTTCTGGAACAGACCGGACATACCATAGTAAGTGAAACGCTCGCACAGTTCCACAATGGCGACAAGCCAGGCGGAGGCAGGCAAGTTTTCTGCGATGTGACGAAGGCCACGCTTCTCATCCTCGGTGGGCTCCTGTCCATCGGGGGTAGGATTGCCCTCCTTCTCCAAGTCGATGGAATCCTTGGTGTTGGTCACGATGACCTGCTCTACAGGAGAGTCATTGTTTTCGCGCTGCCTGGTGAGGAGAGTGTGTTAGAGATTGCGCTTGAATGAGTTCCATTGCGTTTCTCAAGTCGTCGCCCCCAAGCGCAAACAAAAGAGAAGTCGCGATATAGTGCCGTAGCGATAGGAGTTATCAAGGCATTGGAGATACATACTGAGCAGGCTCAACCTCGTGATTCACAGCCGACATGGTGGGAAGATCAGAACCAGGAGGCAATAGAGGAATAACGAAGAGATCGTCGGAGGAGCAGGCGGATCTTATTCTATATAGCCAGTTTTTTTTACAACCCACCAAACGCCCGAGGTCGCAGTGGGGGGAGAGGCGCCAACACAGGCTTATCGGTACGAGAGCCGAACCAAAAATCAAAAACGCGAATAATCAGTTAATCACATCGTGCGATAAAAAGTAAATTAATGGCTTGAATCAAGGGTAGCCAAGACGCCAAACGGCGGTGCTTGTCCCAGACGGGCACTCCTCCGTACGGGTGGAGGCGATAGCGACCACAGACCGGCTGTAGTTTTATCTCAGCCAATGATAAGCAGATAGGCGACTTAAATCCCATGTTTGTATCTCCGAGCCGTGGGTGAGATCGGCAGGCCCTTGTGCGCCGGAACGAATGACCGTCCAGCAACGGCCAATGTAACCCCAGACTAGAAACCTGATGGGAGATAGTTCATTGTCAGTATGCCACATGTGCTGCACCTAGACCCTGGGACCATTGGGCGCCCGATTCTTTGTGTGCAGATTAGTACGATACATCACAGATTAGCAGGTTCGCCTCCTCTAGAACCTGGGAAAGCTCGCGTGGTTCTGCTTTCTAGAAGGATGGGCCTCCTGCTCTCCACTCCTTATCGGGGCGAATCACGCGACAGTCGGAGAAGCCCGGTGAAAGTTAATGATGATTTTTTTTTCTTTTTTCTTTTTCTTTTTTTCTCTTCTCCAGGGTCAGTTCCCGCCAGTACGTGCCCGGAATAGAGTTCCTCCCCCTTTCAACCTCGTGGCCATTCTCCAGGGCAGATCACAATGGCTCCGAGTTCTCTAAACCAGTGGACAATCTTCTTAGACATTGTGTCGCGGACACGCGTCAGGCCAGATCAGGATCGTGCGCTATGGCAGGGTAGCAGGCGAATAGTAAGGTCATATCGCGTGAGATTGGCGACATTAGAATAGCGGCTTTAGCCTTTAGCGTAATTTTGGTGCTGACCACAAACCGGGAGGCGTAAAAAAAAGCCCTTCGGGATCCTGTGTTATCCGCCACTGGGCGAAGGCTCTTGCGCCTTCTCTGCCTCAACTCCAAACCTATCAAATCGCTTAATCAATGCCAATTCTTGCCAATTCTTTTCCAACCCATGCGGCTGATACTTTGATACTTTGGTACTTTGGAGAAGTTCCCCGAGTGCAACACTGGGGGTGTTTTCCCCCGCGCGATCCATCCAAACGAGGACGCGCAGCGAATCAAGCCGCGACACGAAGGGGTTTGAGTTTCGGCGGTCTCACCGGCCTGCATGAGCTTGGTCGTGAAATGATTCCCCGGAGTCCGATGGCGCGGGGAGGTCGCAGTTCCAAAATCAGGTGGAAGCCATAACGACCTGCTGTTTTGGGGAATCCTGTCGGTTCAGAACGCCAGGGGAGCTGCGGCCCCAGTCCGCACACTCGCGATCCGGGGTAATTTCTCTCTCGTAACAACTGTCGTCGTTAGTGGAGATGTTCGAGTCGGCGACCTTATTGCCAAGACGCAGAGCTCGCAGATAAGGTGGTTTTGCGTAGTGGGCGATATTGGTCATGGTGGAGAGGCGATAGACTGAGTTCTAGATTAGTGAGGCGGGAGCTGTTGATGTGAGGGCCAGCATAGCAATCCAAACACGCAGTAAATCCAGCATTTCCAGCACTTCAGGGCCAGAAAATAGATTCAAAGGGCCAAACTGAGAAAAAAATTCAAAAACAAAAATCACCGCGCTGACGGGATCGCCCACATAAATACATAGTTCGACCATTGCGCGGCGTTGCCAACTCCGAGCCCAAGGCCGACTTCGCTCCGGGCGCTCCCAAGCACTAAAGGGCGTCAAATGGGGTGCTGTCGACACTCGGAGTTCCCACTTCTACAGCTGATCCTAACTCCTCGTGGTCCCCGGCATGACGAGGCTCGTTAATCTAAGCTTCTTATTTGATTGAACTCAGCCAGCAAAAGCCCCCATGGCGGCTCTGAAACTTATTAATCACAAATTCCAAGCCTCTAGCTGGCCCCGTACCAACAAGGATTATCTACGGCGATCCGATACCGGCGCAGAGCCCAGAATTTCAACTCCGGAGTATGAGAGGGTACTCCGTGCTAAAGTCCGAGTATATATGTCGATATATGTCTGTTGGCTCCAATTTGACAGGACTAAACGTGAGGGCTTCGGCAGTTGGCCGTCATGCAGCCCCAAACTTTAATACTAGCTGCATATAAGCAACTTTCTATGCTCGCTTGCGCAAAGCCGCCTACTAAAGCACCGTAGACTAGAACTTGAAAACAAATAGGAGTAGTGATACCACCGAGTTATAGTCTCATCAGGTCATGCATGATACTACTGGTCAATTTGACGATGTCTCCGAGATATACCCTACCGAATTCTTCCGTACTGAATCCTTCCGGACCAGTTAAGCCGCTCAAACGCCGCTATACTTCAACTCAAAGCCAAGTAAACACCGATGTCGCTGATGAGTTGGCTCATGTTTTAGCCGTAAGGCTGAGTTATAACCATTATGCATGGCCGTAATAACTCCTCATCCCTGCACCGGGTAGTTTCCGGTGGGCCACACTACTAGTTAGCATCCATACATTGGTGTTCTGGAGTATATGGTTAATTTTCTTGTAGTCTAGAATGCGACAGGAACTTGAATAGATTTTATAGATTATTTGGCTTCTAACTTTCCAATGTTGCCTGTTGAGAGCTTCGTTAGTCCCCCATGTACGCGCACGTCTGTATCTATGCGTGTTATTGGGAACCGGTGTATTCCGGTCCAGCTTTCAAGGTTGTTACTTCCAATAGACCACCTCGCTACCTCTTTCTACTCTTCTTCCCTGGAGATCTCAACCCATCCACTTCTTGCCTTGGTGCTCTCGTAAATTTTACACCGAGCCGTCATATTGATAGTATCCCGGCTACCGCGACTATATATATCTAAGTAATTACTTGACTAAGTTGTGAACCTTGGAACACTGTGGGGAATGAGAGCCCAGATGCAAATAAAATGGCAGATAAACCCGAACAATAATGAAGTTCAGCAAATTATGATGATGGAAAAACAAACGAGGACTGGACCTAGCTAAATAAGGGACCGGCTAGTGACTAGAAAACGGAGATTTCTATCCAGAGATATCATATAAGACGTCCCAACTCATTATCTCAATACTCAGGAGAGCGTTTGAAGTCCTGGAAATGAAAAAGAGATTTTCTATTGGCGGTATTCTGCACCAGCAACGAACAGTGTATAACTTAGAATGTAATGCATTCCTCTCGAATTTGCATTCAATCGTACGCAAGAAAAGCAGGTCTCTTTGAGGATCTATTAACCGCTTATGTAGCTCTCCACTCTAGACCTGAAAGAAAGAATGTAGCTTAGACCTCTCGCATTTTTCAGAGAGAATGAGGAAGAGGGAGGATTTATGCTATGAAAAACTGCGGGTGGTCGCAACAAACGGCGATATCTTTGTGGATGCCCCAGGCTCTCGAACTAGTTTGTCTATAAAACAATCCTGGATTTAGTTCGTCTTTCACCAAATTCCTCTTCTCATCTAGTTCCTTTCAGAACTTAAGCTCTCCAGTCATCTTCCACACCTTGAATCAGAAACAAAGATGCTGCAGTCTTTGCCGCCCGAGCTCACCATCGCCATAGCCTCCAACCTGGAGAGCAAGGAGGCAAGAAAATATCAAGACAATGGAAAGTGGCCTGAAGCATTGCACGGTGCCCTTATAACTGCAGCATATTACGGAAATATCGGGGTGTTTTCACTTTTGCTTTCCCTTGGATCAGACATTTCTCTCAGCATTGGTCCGAATACTGCAGCGGACACGCCCTCTCTTCTGTGTATAACCACACGTGAAGGAATATCTCCCAAGTTGAAGCCCAGGACACTCCTCGAGGTAGCAGCTTTCGGTGGACACACCAGGGTCGTTAAGATTCTGATATCTCATCCCGATTTCAAAGCCAGAATCTGAACGTCCGGACTTGCTCGGATACCTGGTGAAGATTCGACGTGCTGGTGTTATTTCTTGCGTCCTTCAGGGATCCAATATCGACCCCAACCAACCATTCATTGATTCAACTTGGGGGATTTCAGCTGCTGCATGGTGCGTTTTTGAGAATGACCCAAAGACTCTAGCACCGTTCATGAGACCCGGTGTAAGAGAAAGAGTTGATTTTACTCTCCCAAACGGTGACAAAGAGCGCTTCCCTTTCTCTCCTGCTTCAGCGGAATTTGGCGGAATAGAAACTTTCAAGATGCTCGCAACTGTCGCTAGCTTCAAGATAAACGCCCAAAACGAGGATGGATACACTGCACTCCATTGGGCCGTAAGATATGGGGACCTTCAAATGGTGGCCTTTCTAATCACGGGGGCAGATCCGATGGGGGGCTGGAGAGAAATTAACAGGTATCTCAAATCCAAACCCATGTGCTCTGAGATCGAAAAAGCGGTGCATGAGTTGCGTCGCGAGCCGCTAGATATCGATAGAGTTGATGGACAGGGGAAAACGGCTCTTCACTTTGCAGTCCAGAGGAGGGAATATGCAGATGGCACCCGTTCAACGCGGGATGTGATAGCAATAATTATAATGTTACTCCAATATGGAGCGCATCCAGAGATCGGATGGGAAGACGGTCAATACAATGGCCCAGCGATTACACCACTAGCACAAGCGATTATAAACCGGGATGGGGGTCTAAGTGTGATTAACCGGCTACTCGATACTTCAAAAGTCAGTCTCGAATTGGCCAAGAAACAGCTCCCCAGGGATATCCTCTCAGCACGAAAAGCCCTGTTGGATCAACTCGAGCACTGAATATCTTCGAATAACGATACGTAATTATCATTATCGAAGACATTGCTAGCTGAATTGCGACGGGAGTGGTGACTTCTTGCGACGCGGTGCCGCTCCATGGGGTAGTAATATGCGACAGACAATTTGCCATTTAAGAATTAAACCATCGAACGAAGACATACTGCATGAATTGACTAATCACACGAGCTGCTGGCCGCAGGCCTACCCAGGAGGATATTCCACAACAGGCAGCAATTGCGTACCCCTACACCCTTACCAGTCAGCCCCTTGCACTGTTCATGAAACTTCCAAAATCTATTATCATTACCAAATACTAGAGTCAGGCGCATGTGCTACCTTCTCGTTCGCTTTTACTGTATTCGTCATTATCGTACGATAATTGTGATCATGATTGACCAAGTAATATAAGATCCTACGAACCAATAGTCAAAAATATTAAAAGAAAAGGCAGAAGTAGAATTTAAAAGCCACTTTATGCCAGTCTCAAATTACACATAATTCACCAATGTTAAACCCTCCGTATAGTTAAGACAGACGCTCAGTACTCTTCCCAGTCAACACTTATTCAAGTCAATGAACAGGAAAATTTGGCTGGCCAGTCCGCATCAAGGGGCTCAGCCCATCCATACTCCATATCCTGGGAAATAGCAGATGCAACTTCTGCAGATAGAAGTCGGCAAATGATAAATAACGTTGCGTCGATCCCTGAGCTAACCCCACCAGAGCTGACAATCCGAACGTTACTCTCCTTTAAGAGTCCTCCATCCACAAATCGGCGATGCACAATTGCAGGCTTGGGTTTATGATTGTTGTTCACACGGTCACATATATCTTGTAGTGTAGGTAGAGCTCTTTCGTGAGTTGTAACTGTTATCCCCGGCAAATGGACAGCGGCACCTAGTAATAGCGAGCCTGTACAGATTGAGAAGAGCATCCGAGGTCGTTTGGAGTCATTCGAAGTGAAACGACGAATCAAATGTAGCTCTGGACTATCTCGCGCGATCAATTTCTGAAGAATAGGAATATCTGCGCCGGGGACAACAAGAATATCGTAATTTGTGATCTCATCCAGAATTTCGTCAATTGTCAAATCCACTTCGACCTTTAGGGAGCTTGCAGCATGGATTAGCTCCTTCCGGGCCACTGTTTGAACATCGAACGATTCATCCCAAAATGCATGTTCGCCATGCGAAGCGTGAGATAGTATCTGCAAAGGTCCGGTGAAGCTGAAGATATCTGTACCCTCGAAGATAAGTATAGCGACCTTGTAGACTTTCTTTGAGCGTGTATCGGACATGACGAATGGATATTAGCGTATAACGCCGAAGATCAATCCTTCTAACAAATTGCGCGAGACTTCAGAATAAAAGTAAAAAGGGACTAGAAGCAGAAAGCTTTAACTTAATATCTATGAAGTGGCGAAATAGAAGGACCTCACCAGCCCCGGTGAGCCCTCTTTGGAAGCTGTGCTACCTCCGCTCCTACCCATATCTACCGACAACAAAGTCTGAATGTCAAACTTCGTCACGAACCCCCAAGAGCCTAAGCAGTCGTATCATAGGCGATAATTCCCCTAAGAGGGGGTCTGTTCTGATTTATCGAAGTGGATTGAAGCTTAACAAACCTACACCTCCGGACTTATACGACCCTCTCGTGACCAAAACCAGCAACTCAATGGAGCCAAACCAACAACTTAAAGAGCCACCTGGCAAAGAGCCTCCTTTTCCTTTGCCTGGCCATTCACCAACCCCTCTCTATTCAAATTAAACTCACAAGCCCTCTCACTCAAAACAACACGAAGCATCAGCGGCGCCAATATCCCTCCCTAAAACATATCAGCCGAGTCCCCTCACTCCCAAAACCTTACAAACCCACACATGCAACCAAAGGGCACTCACCGAAGTCAATTTAAGCTCATACGTGGGATCGACCTCCCACTGCACCCGCTGCAGCAATTCAAACAGCAGAATCTTCATCTGCAGCACCGCAAACCCCTGTCCCAGACACTTCCGCGAGTGTGCATTGAACGCAATAAAGTGGCACTGCACCGTTTTCATGCGCATATTATTCTGGATGCTTTTGACGTCCGTCCCCCAGCGCTCGGGGATAAACTCTCGCGCTGTAGGCCCCCACGTGTGGGAGTCAGTGTGTACGCCGAAGGCATTCCAGCCCACCCACGTGTGATTTGGGATGGCGACCTTGCCGCCCAGGATTGCCTTTTGGGTAGTCACGCGGTTGATGAGCTGTGAGACGGGGGGGTATAGACGGAGGAGTTCCAGGACTACGGCGAAGAGGTAGGGCATTGAGTTCACTTCGTCGGTGGTAGGGTTAGTGGTGTTCATGGCGAGGATTTCGGCGCGGAGCTTTTCTTGTGCTGCTTTGTTGGTGCCGAGTTCCCAGAAGGCAGAGTTGAGGAGTTGTTGGGCGTTTTCATGGGCTGTGAGGAAAGTTACTTTGAGGTTATTGCTGTATTGCTCTTTTGTTATTTTGCCTTCCTGCAATGCTTGGTCTAGGAGATCTACGACCTGCTCTGTGTTGTTGTCGTTGAATTGCTGGGAAGGCCTCTTCTTGACTGTTTTCACTAAGAGATCTCCAAACTCCTGCATTATATCAAAGGCAACCTTTCGCTGCCGGAAGATATACGGGTATCGATCTAGATCCGGGAAGTTGAAGAAGAGAGGCTTGAAAAGTGTCTTTTTGATAATCGTCTGAAGCTCTTCGAGACGTTGGCCGGGCTTTTCAAGCATCTATTACAGTAAGTTCGAGTATCCAGTAGCCATCGAATGCAGAATAAGGGGAACATACCTCAAGATCGACTCCCATAAAATTCTGGCCCATACAACTAAGCGCCCAGCGCTGGATATGGGCATTGACAGCAACCCCATTGGACTTTCCCACCCGCATCTGTTCTTTCAATAATTGATCGACAAAAAGCCTTGACTTCTGCAGAAGCTGCGTTGAGTCTGCAATCCGTCGTTGCAGTCCAGGCTTCATAATAGAAGTAAAAAGACGCCAATTGTGACCATGGGCATTGATAATGTTATCTCCAACACACGCCGCAATAACACTCCACGGGATCTTGACCTGGCTACCTGCCTTGGCGTATATGTCTTCATGACGAAACATATCCACCAGAAGTTCAGGTCGCGTAGCCAACACGTTCCATCGACCTGCAAACCATATTATCACGGCCCCGTACTCTTCCAACGGCCCTCGTAGCCACCGGTCGAAGATTGCGTCCTGGCCCATATCGCTGCAAAGCCCTATCAGGGAGATGTATATTGGTACTTTGGGGATATTCTTAGGCATATCTCCTGGTACTCGAACGTACCAGTATAGTATCATCATGAGAGTGGATAGAAGGGCTAAAGCCCCGCGGGCCCAGCCGATTGTAGGGAAGAATTCAATCATACTGTCAAAAGTAAGAGAACTCAGCTTTCTTGATTTCAAGAGCGTTAATGAGAGAGCTGCACTTTTCTTATGTGATCTCGAGGGTGCTGGTTTTTTTTTCCTCTTTCAGCTCGACAGATAGCTGATGAATTGGACAATGAGTGATTAGAAAGGTAATGCCGAGCTGTAAATTGGCACCATTAAACTAACCGTGATGAGACATGCTGACATGAGATGGTGACATGCTGAATCTAATTCAAGTATTTGTAATCTATCTGAGCTCATCTTGTGCTACGTCGGTGGTTTATAGAGGCCGAGCGCGGAGGGTTGTCCAATGTTTTGCAGAGATATGGTTACCACAAGGGCGTTGGACCCGATTTCACGTTGAAGAGAGTGGCATATGATCTAGTTCAATCTCAAATAGGACTGGGAGTTTTTCTCGTCGAGGGCAAGTGGCGATCCTCGGCGACAACGCTGACTTTATCAGGCTCTAGTGAGAGATATTGTGGACGATCGATGGTTGACGGGTTGGTTATTTGGGGCATATTTGGTCCATCACTCTTGGAACCCACATATTTGCTTAGGAAACAACATTCAAACGTTTGACATGTACCATGTCTGCCGAGGACTTCTCAATTTTAAAGGCAGCCCCCGGCTACACATACACCTGATCATATTTATGCAGTTCATAGGTCGAGAACAAATTCATGCTTGACCGTTTGTGGAACCTCGATTCGTCCGATCTCTTACCAAAACATACAAACTCATGATTCATCAGGTGCAATTGAATATACTAAGAAATAATACCAGAACAGAAAGACACCAGTCAACGAGACATGCCTCATTAAAATGCCCGCGTTCAGTAGAAATAACCGCAACACAAGTCTGCAGCGGTGATTCACTAGAACCATCATATTTTTTTCATGAGTTCTCAAATCCTCCTCAGAAACAAAACCCTCGGTCCAACGCTCATAGTCATGATTCAACCGCGTAATGTTTCCATTCCATAAGCCTCTATTCCTTATTCGAAAATCCATGCGGGGAAACCCATCTTGCAACATAGAACCAAATGCAGCTCACAAGAAAAAAAAAGGGCGAAGAAAGAAGAAAACCAGCCTAGAACTGATCTAGACAGTGTACTTCGCCTTCGCACGAGTGCTACCACTGTGTGCGCTGTCAGTGTGGCCAGAGAACTCGACCACATCAGCTTCCTTGAGTCGCAGAACGTCCTTGAAGCGTCGGCCAATAGCCTCTAAGATATCTTTGCCCTGGGCTTGGGTGCGGGTGGTCTTGTCACCTTGGATGCTCTTGCCCACAGTACGGGTCCACAAACCGACACGGTAGAAGCCCTTTCGCACGTTCACGACCACACCCATAACTTCGTTGTCGGCGTCGCTCTGCCGATGGCGGCGAGCTGTGCGTGTAGCCAGAGTTCGTCGATGGGGACGGATCGCTTGTCCTTAAACTGGTATGACCACTTGCCACCGTGCTTGTTCTGAGGGTCTTCCCACTCTGGGCGCACGCCCTTCTTGAAAAGGTGGTAATCAGCCTTGAGGCCCAATTCGGAGGTGGGGGTAATGTTGTTCTAAAAGTAATATGAGAAGTTAGTCAGATTGTCTTTGTTGTCGATTTGATTCTAGGAGTGGGGGGTTTCTTCTTACGTAGATGCCCCAGAATTCTTCAACGGATGAGAAAGTGACGACTTCCTTCAGAAGGTCGTTCCAGTTGTCGCCCTAGAGACAAAGAAAGTCAGCGCGTATTCTTGTTGGCCTGTAGGCTGTTTGCGATGCTCACCTTGCCGCTGGGGGGCTTTGTGAACCAGAGGGTCCACTCATGCATCAGCGGGTGCTTAACGGTAAAGTTGTTCGGGTCGTCGAATACGGTGACCTCACCACCGGCCGAGGCAGCGGTAGTAGGAGCAGGGGCGGTATTCTCATCGGCCACCGGGGGGTTCTCTGCAACAGCAGCCATGATGCGGGCGTGGGAGAGGGAAGATGCGTGGAGAAAGCGACTTGGGAACAAACGGGGTGTCGGAGTGAAAAGAGGCAAGGCGGACTCGATTTGGAAAGTGCGCCCGCTGAAAGAGAAAGTGAGACGGAGTGTTGGAGCCTGGATCAGGTTCGAGAAGATCTGCTCCAGGCAGTCGTGTTGAGGGGTGATGGGGTCGTGTCACGGAGAGGGAGACCCGCAGAGAAGTTTTGAAGTTCGAGATGCGGCACGAAAAATTGCCTTTCCTTTTTGGGCCGGGCCGCACAGCCCTAAGGTACGCAGCACTTGAACTATACAAATGCTGCGCTATTTGGACTTACAGGCACTATCATTTTGTTAATAGCCAGTTATCTTGGTTTACGCTACTAATTAATTCACAGTGCCTCATAAAAGTACTCCTTGGATTTCCTTTCTATCCTGCTTGTCATGGTGCGGGAAACGCTTGTCTAATGCTGTAAATGTGAACCAGATCCATACCAAACCATGTATATATCAAAATGACCCAAATCCTCTATAGACAGCAACTAACTAATGAGATAAAGCGCAGAGTGCCATTGTAGCCAAGCATTAAAGTCCCTCACAATTTTGATCGCTTATGAGCTGCTGTTGAGAACACTCAAGAAGCAGTTCCAGCCTGGATGATATTAGCATTAATCGCCTTACTAAAACAAGACAAACTTACCCAAGCTGACAACGTTCACCGTGAGTACACGGAGCTCCAGGGGAACGAATGTGAAGTTGATACCCTGGACAAAGGGCCAGACCATCAAGTTGGCCTTGTACGTAGGAACGAAGCTGTGCTGCAGCTTGTGTACAGGATCGGCTCCCTCCATGATAGCCATCGACGAAAGGAACAGAGTCAATTGTAGAGGGGCAAAGAACAACTGGTCGGCGGCGACTCGGGCAACGGTTGTAGCAGCGGTGCCCTTGAGGACCACATGGCGCTGGAGAACACCGAACCATCCGGTCGCAAGGGGGCCAAAAACGGCTATGAATCGAGGAATTGATCAGTACAAATGTATTTTAAACAATCGGCTAGGTAATGCGACACACCTCCACCATAGAGAGCCATGCGCCCTGTGCGAGCGAAGTTGTGCTTTGCGAGACCCTTGCGGTCAACTGCCTGCTGGGCTAGGACATCGCCGCTTCCAAACAGCACCTGGAATGAGATTGTAAGAAAGATTGCCAATGTAGAGGGATGTTATAGCGATTCGTACGGCACTGGTGATACTCGCGGTGAGAATTGGGCTCTTGGCCAGCTTGGCTTGGTACCTGTGTTGATAGCATGGGTTAGAAATCAAGGTTCAGGGACCGTTTTGGGCCAAGGGGGTGCGTACCAACGCAGCATTGTGAGGCTTGGAGACAGGACAACGACAAGGAATCAGGGGGCAGAAGACAAAGTGAAGAATCCAAGGAGAAAAAAAGCAAAAGATAAGAGGGGGATCAGCTGGGTCTCGGGGACGCGAGACGGGGCCATGACATCTTAAAATTTTGCGGAGTCGACAAAACGGGGATCTCAAGCCCGCCCCTGGGCCCCAGCACGGAAATGCAGCCGCAAAATCCCCGTTCTACAAGATCGGTACAACGCGAGATAGCAGTCTATTGGCCTTATACAAAGTAGCCATGTTACACAATATTGCTAATGCCCCTTCATAGCTATAGCCGCCTCAGATCAACCCAGATGTGAGCCAGCCTCATCAGTTAACTATTCACCGGGAGCAGCTCGGCTTACCTTGCTAGGACTAGCGGTGATGCCAAGTCGATCCGCCAATCCTGATTAGCTGTAGATCTGTCACCTGACTTACCCTCTGGAGATAAAGTATTGTACAATTGGCTTCCTTGTATATATCCTACGCCCTGGTGATTCTACTTCTTATTTCTCGCCCTTCAGAAATGTGTTAGGTCAATAGAGTATTCCAAGGTTTTCGTCATAAGACTTTCAAAGCAAGCAGCGATCGAGCCCCCGGTCATATTTGGACAGGGGGTCAAATCTGAACTTTTCCTGACTCGCGCGTTTGTAACTGTACTTCTCATTTAAAAACGTTCGCGTTGCCTAAAGTCGTTCAAACTGTATTCTCCGTCAAAGCCTTGGGGACTTCCGAAAAGCTCCACATCAGGCAGTATGATAATTGTCAACGCGGGGAAGACAATTTGTGTCCACTTTCGATCAACCTTACAAGTTTGCGTCCCAGACGCCCGGTGGACCATGACTACTTGTCAACGACGAGCTACAATCGTGAGGAATGGCCTTTTTGCAAATAATTTCCAGGCTTTGGGGCGCAGGATGACTTCCAACCTTGGAAGGTTCAATTTGTAAAAAAGCTCGTGGACTATATGGGAAGGGTGTAAATATATTTCTACATAGCGGAAACTAAGAATAGTCGCACTATGTACTCATTGAGGGCTTGTAGGTATACTCGCGCATAAACGAGTAGTGATTCGGCCCCAGAAAAGACTGGAAAAATTTCTAAAGCTTCGCAGTTTAGCAAAGTGCCATTATGATCAAGAGTGGCTGGAGTTCTTGCTTCATCATACATGATAAAGACCGGACCCACTTTGTAGTTCGGGACTGTCACATGACAGCTGACTAACACAGGGCAATAGGGTTAGGGCTCCCGATTTGCCCGCCTTGCGCACTCGCTTAGCAAAATTTGGCTAAACATCTGAGGGTATCCAAAGTCCGACCTCATCGACAACCCCCGACAACCCTTTTTCGTCGCCCACACATACATTCATAATGGCTGA